>CM022773.1:12814471-12994471 GCA_012411365.1 Ameiurus melas | reverse complement strand
TGCAGGATTTCAACACTATGTTCACAAACTGTTATATATATAACAAGGTAAAGAGAACTTGGCCATTTCATAAATTCTGTCTTATTAAAACATGTTCCATCTGCATCACTACAATTGTGTGGAAAAAAAATAAATACACCCCATGGAAATTGTTGGCTTTTTTTGACATATTTGGACAAGCAAACATTTGATCATATTTGAAACAGTGCCTATTAATGAAGTTGATGTACTTGAACAAAACCACATGGAAAATGAGCTTTTTCATCATTTATTCAAAAGAAATATCAATTGGTGTGATATTTTTCTGTGGAAACAGTACACACACCCTTGGCCTTGGAAGCTGTTATTGCCCCTTTTAGCAGAAAAAAACTTCTTGTAGGCGTGTTGTATAATTGTCCACCAGACTTGCTAGACTTTTTTAATTCTCTTCCATGCAATATTCTTTCTTGCATGTTCTGCCCGTTTCAAATCCCCCCCTGGGTTTTGAATAGACCATTCCATAACCCTCCATTTCTTCTTTCTGAGCCATTCCTTGGTGGATTTGCTAGTCAGCTTAGGACCATTATCCTATTAAAAGGTTCAACTTTTGGCCAGATGGCCTCACATTATCTCCAAGCATTCTTTGATATGATGCAGAATTCATAGTTGAATCAATGAATGCAAGCTGTCGAGTCCTTGAGGGAGCGATGTAACCCCAAACCATAACATTTACACCACCGTGCTTTGCAGTTGGTATGAGGTGCTTCTCCTGAAAAGCTGTCTTTGGTCTGCACCAAACAACTCTATTTTTGACTGTAGTCTTGCAAAAGCTTTTTCCTGGCACGCCTCCCATGCAGGTCATATGTGTGCAATCTCTTTCTTGTTGTAGAAGCATGCACTTGGACACCAACAGTTGCAAGACTTATTAACAGATCCTGTGGTGAAATTTTGGGGTTCTTAAAGACTTTATTTTTGTAGCAGATTGTCTGCTCTTGGGCCAAATTTGCTGGGACGACAGGTAGCAAAGGGAAGACCAGACACACTACATATGAGAGGGGTATAAATAAGACCGGTTCCACCTGCACTCCCTAATCAGGTTCTAATCACTGGCACCCAATCCTGAACACCTGATTCTAATTTTATGTTTTATGGATTTGAAGGTGTGATTAAATATAGGGATGTACTTACTATTTCCATATGGCTGATTTGTTTATTGTTAATTTATATTATGAAAATTACTACAAAATGTCAGTTTTATGTGTCCTTTTGATGGTGCATCACCTAATAGGCACTGTTTCAAAGAGGAACAAATGTTTGCTTTGTCCAAGTATGTCAAAAAACAATTTCCGTTGGGGTGTACTTATTTTTTCACATGACTGTAAATGTTAAAGATAGGAATTTTTGCACTGCTATTTGTGTGTGCTTATAAAATCTTTCTTCTTTTTGATTCAGCCTACAGATGATATTGTACTCATGGCTCAAGCCTTGGAAAAAATTTTCCTCCAGAAGGTAGCACAGATGCCCCAGGAGGAGGTGGAACTGCTGCCACCACCTCCGAAAGGCAAGGCACGCAAACCTGGTGCTGCCCCTGCTGCAGGTAAACCTGTACTCAGAATGGAGAAATAGTTCATACAAGGCTGACTTGTGGAAAATAAAGTTTAGCTTTTAAGCATTGGATGAATCTGAAACCTGCCCGAATGTAAAATAATGCCTTCTATACCCATCTAGTGGACTCATTAAGTTGCCACTGAGAATAACCCACATTTCATACATTTTCATTTTATTTACCATCTCTTGTCTGCTTAGTGAAGTGATGGCATGGCTGGTTTAAAAAATTGACAAAAACAGAATGGACAGAAGTGTTTATACTCCCCGCATCGAATTTAAAAAGCACGTCTTGTCTGCTGAGTCCGTGGTGGGAGATAAAAGTGGTAAAGTATAGCACCGCTACAAAATAAAACAACCACATGTTTATACATCTTATTTACAGTATAGTCATAAACTAATTATAGGTCACGCATAGAAAGGCAGGCATTATCATCATTCAGTCACGTTAGTTGCTTATCCGGAACTTTTAAAGCAAGGGAACTTCATGAATTGTAGTTGAATAGCCCTGATGTACATGGTCACATTCCAAATGCAATTAGCATTCAGTCAGTGATGAGCCATGCACAATGTTGACGATATGAAATGACTTCAGATTGGCACCAGTGAGATCATAATAACCCGGTATTTTATTTGAATTAGCAAACTTCCTAATGGACTGAACAAAACTACCTATCATTCCATAATATGGAGTTTACCATTAAAGCTGACAAAATAGATAAAAGTTAAGTGTGCCACCTCCAAAAGGCACACACTCAAATTCACCTTCTGACCTTCTCTCTGACAGAAACTCCGCAAGCTTCGGCACTGTCCTCGACCTCCCCATCCTCGTCATGCCCGAGCTCTCCTCCCCAGCTGCCTCAAACTCCTGTAATCGCAGCAACACCTGTACCAACCATCACCTCCAACGTCCAGGCCGTTCCACCGGCTGCACCCATGATCCCGAGCGCACAGCCTGTCGTCAAAGTAAGACTTCCCTGTACGAAAGATTTTCTCCAGCAGCAGTTGTCTGATCTTTGTTTTGCATTCAAATAGAAAAGTTTTTTTTTTTTTTTTGGTAACCAGATAAACTGCCATCTGCGTTTGTCATGGTTTGTTCTAACAGGCAGTGTTATTTTCATATTGAGGAATGTTTGCATATTGTTATTAATAAGGAATATTGTTTAGGGTTCTGGGTAAGGTCTGGCCAGTATGGAAATTCAGAAAAAGTTTTTGGAAAAGAATGGATTTTAATTTGTCAAAGCAGTAATTTTGTAAAGCTGTTGTTACCCTCTTCATTGTCATGATATAGTTAATGGCTGTAAATGATCGCATGTCATCTAGAAAGAAATTAAATACAACTTATCGCTTGGCTGTTTTTTTTTTTCTTCTTTTTTTTTTTCTTTTTTTCTCTGATTTGTGCTATAAATAACATTGCAATGGTTTGGTTTGAGAGATTTTAACAGCTAAGTTTCAGTGCAAGAGTGACATCACAGTGCATTAAACCCCTGTTAACAAATCCCCCAAAAAATAAAATAACCAAATCTCATCAGTTACATCTCAACTCGCTTGCATTTTTAGCTATTCACTCAATTTACTACTGCTTTGCAGGCAGTTTGCTAGCTAAATGATATATCGTGATACACATCGTGTATCGTACAAATGTCCTCAAGTATCGTGATATCGTTATTTTGTCATGTCGCCCAGCTCTACAGTATATGGGATATGTCTGGTTCAGTATATAAATTTGGCAGAACAAGCTCCACAGAAAAAGCATTGTAGCTTTACCATCATGTTGCTGAACATACCATGTGGTCCTGTTAATCTAAAGCAACATTGTTTAATATAAGCATGAGATTAACATCCAGTCCTGCTGTAGACTAAAGTCTCTGCTGGGATTGATGTAGCTGTTCTAACTAAACACATTGCTGTTTTGTTTGATGTGAGATTCAGTATCAAGTACCACAGTGAGTGTCAGGACACATCACAAGTTCTGTCATGAAAGTTAAATACCAGACTAGGTAAACTAATACTCGAGCTAGCTTTACACAGTATGATTTAAGGCCTGGTTTTGGTGTCGCAGACAAAAACTGCACATAAAAATTCTTTGAACGCATAATGTCCAGTATGATTTAGTGCCATTGTGACCAGAGAGAGCTGATGACAGTTCTTTGAATCAGATCAAAATTTTGGACTAAGTAAATGTGTGGTGGCTGCTATAGCACTCATCTGTAAGCCACCAGTTTGAGGACCGCATTGGATGACACAAAACTCGCAGAGCAACTCTAAATACAGTAGTGACAGTGGTGAAATTTAAACGACATTTAAAACCGGGATGCAGTGAAATTTCGGGCGCCGAAAATTTTCGGCCAAAAATGGCGTTTCCGGAATTTGGCCAAAGATATCAGAGGAAAATGTATATCACCACCAGGGCGTTAGCTGGGCTGTTAATCATCTGGGGCTGAGGCCAGGTTCTTCTCCATCAAAAAATATTTAAAAATGTATTTCTAAATAGACGGTTTCCTTTTTTTCGTGCATATGAGGGCTAGTTGCTTTAAAAATGTGAAAATTGGAGAAGGAAGGAATAGTTGCTTTACCATGTAATCTGCACGTGAATAATCCAGCCACTCTTATGTCTCACCGAGCATCATATCAAACCTATTACCATTATTACTAAGCCTACATGAGGGAAAATCCTCAAAACCCATAATACAACAGCAATTTCACGAATGATAGTTGAAAACGGCTAACTACTTAAAGTGACTGAGTAAACTTTCATAATCTGGTTGCGAAATCATTGCTGATATACCCACTTGATAGTCCCACCAAAGGTACATGTAGTAAAACATAAGAAAATATCAAATATAAAATGAATGACTGACTGACAGAATTCTGTCTTTTAAAAAAGATATTTACTGGTTTCTTTCAGCCCACTTCAGTATTGTTACAAACCAACTTCCCCAGCATGCAATATGAGAAGGGAAACCGACATAAGGTTAAAATGAAATGACTGAATTCATTTGCAATGAGAAAGAAATACACCTGTGTTCTCTCAAGCTAATGAACAGGGCTGGCATGGAAGTCTTTAAATCGGAGTAATTTAATAGTTAATTAGTAAGTTTGCCAGTAAAACAGACACATTTTTATAATTATCAAAATGATCAATAATCAGCGATTCTTAAAACTTTTAGCTAAAGTGAGGGAAGCCCGTAGTCTGCAAACTAATTACATCCAAGTATTTACAGCGACAGGTCCTTCTAGTGCTTACCAGGTTATAATTCTGACTTGGAATGGAAAAAAAAAAATGGAATGCATACGTCCATCATACGTTATGAAAAGACTGTCAAATACTAGGCTATGGAAAAGTAAAGTTTTAAAACAAAACCCAACAATGTGGTAGCTGATACTGTAATTAATTTGCTAAATTGCCAATGAGTTATTTATTAGTTTGATAAATAGTCTAATTTCCAAGCCGTAAAAGTAGGCTGTATAGGCTATTCCATATTGATTGGAAATGAATACAGAGTAGGTGTTTCATTTTTGTTATCTGAGGATAAGATATTCAATGTGTGCTTGGTGTGTAACTGCATATGTGAGGGCATGAATTAGAGGTTCAAGGGAAGGAAGGTGTGACATGATGAAACTAAATCTCTTTACTGTCCATACTTCTCTTCCTGGTGCTTTGAGGGTGGAACTTTTAGGCTGAAGTGTCTTGTGTTAACTTTGCAAATCTGTCGATGACCTCCCCCATGGTCCACATCAGCCAACATCTCCTTCTTAATTGATGATATATCCAAGTTATTTAGTCTGTCCTGACCCATTGTATTTCGCAGTCAGCCCAGGGCAATGAAAGACCTTTCACAACTGCAGCCGGTGGCTGGGATGGTCAAAGAAGTTTAAAAGATGGCCATAAGGGAGGGGAACATATCACCATCCAAACAGGAAAAGACACTTGCTGGGTACAATGTTTTTTGTTTCTTTTCTTTTCTTCCTGTGAAGGAAGTGCTTTGCAACAGTAGTCTCTTCAGGCTGTAGATGGATGCTGTAATGTTCAGCTAGATGTTTGAGTGCCTTTTCATTCAGGAACTGCTCTGAGGCAGAGTGACATGCATGTATGCTTATCATCATTGTTTCCCCAACTTCAGAAAACTTCTTCTCAAGCTCCTCTAGCATTGTATCAAGAGCTGGAAAGAAGACTTTACATACTATATTACATATTATCAGGAGATAATCTGAGCGGGATTGTTGACTACATTTTTCATTTCCTCTATGTACCAATAGCATGAATATCAAGATCTTCACACAGGGCCTTGATCTTCTCATACATTTCATGTGCTTTCTCATCATTCCGTTAACTTTTGAGTGTACTCTGAACTGCTGTTTTATCTTCTGTTGCCTGTGCCAAATCAAGTGTTTCTCGCTGTAGATATCTGTGAAGTCCCTGAGTTACTGAGAGCAGTGTCTGAAACATGACAAGCATGTAGATTGCTTTCCATTCCCTTAGCTAGAGGTGCTGAAATGCACCTTAAGGTTTGGATCAAAGCATGGAGGTTTTGTGGCATTTACAGACTCGATCTGGCATGCCAAGCAAATCTTGGATAGCTGGACAAATTCTGTCCCCTACCCCATGTTGCTTCTTTAAGGTTTGTAATTTATGAAGGTGGACAAGAGATGTGGAAAAGAAAGAGTAAAGACACTCCAGGAGATCAAAGAAGTTGCATGCCTCTGGGATGTCTTTGCAAGTGGATCAAAGGACAAGATTAAGCTCATGGGCATAGAAATGGATGTATAATGCCTCTGGGTGCTTTTGTCTGAATTCGAGCTTGCACACCTCACACTGCCCCACTCATAATTATAACCATCGTAGGATTGAGCAAAGCATGCAAATTGTCTTATTCCATATTTCTCAAGTTGCTTCTCTATGGTGTCAGTGATTGAGCTAGCATCAAAGGCCTCAAGTTGGTGGAAATCCAAGGACTCTCTCTTTAGGCAAGCACCGTGGGCTAACATATCGCGCACACAATGCAAGATCCCTTGCTTCATCCATCAAAATCGAGTACATTTTTGCCTATTTAGTCACAGCGATGATCCTTGAAGTTATAAAATCAGAGGTGCTTTGAATCATTTCATTTTGGGACAATGCTGAGAGGTAGGCTATGATGGCGGTTTGTATGTTTGCAGGAAAAGATCAAATTGCTCAAAAAGCTGCATGCATTCCATAAAAATTCCCTTTACTGTCACTGTCTAGTGTTACATTGTGACCTCGAAAAGCAATCCCCTGTTTCCCAAGAAAGGCTGTCACTGCTTCTATACGTCTTTGGATACTCCCTCCGATTCACAATCTCGCTGATGTTTGTAGCTTGTAGCTGCTCCGTGATGTCCCCGTGGACCTGTTGTTTTAAAGCTCTTCATCACTGAGGCCTTGTGCATGTTGGATTTTTCATGCTCCCTAAAAGAATCTAATGCTCTCTTCCAGTTTGTGTAACCTGTGCTGGTGAGTGCATCCTTTTGATCCCTTGCTTGTTTTGATTTGCCATATAATCTGCACATGAAGCAGAATGCTGCGTTGGTTGTTAGAGTATTCCAGCCACTCAAATATATCAAACCAGCTGGGTCGGAATTATCTTTTTTGCTAGCCAAACATGCTGAATGGAAAGCAGTGATGTTTTACTCGCCTTGACCCTGTATCTGCAGTCCCCAAATCAATGAATTCAGTTGGGATGTTTCCTATTGCCTCTTGGGATATTAGCTGCCCTCTTTTCTGGTCTCCCTCATCTTTACTGTCTATTTAATTGCCGTCTTCTGTCTCTCATTCTTCTCTATCTACTGTTCTCTCTGTTTCCTCCTCTTACCTGACTAGCTCATCTGTGATTATATCAGTAGACACAAAAATGTCAGTTCTCCAGCTCAACATTATCAGATCAGTTTGTAGACTGTACATAGTAAGTTTTTAGTTTTATGAAAGCTGTGGTAACTTATGTCAATGTATGGCATAAACAGAAACAAAGTTGGATTTATTTATTGCTAGCCACGGTGAGGCACAACTAAGCTATAATTGTATGGATTTAACTGCTGCAGTGCCATGAGAAGTACATTTATCTTTTCTTATGCTCTGCTCATATCATGTTCACGCAAACTGGAACTCCTATAGACATTTACACACTTTGTTTGTTTTACTGGCTCAGCATTGGGGGATGTTTCTGTTTCAACCTGTTTAGTCATTAAAAACGTTGAACATCCATTTTTCCTTGCACTGACTCTGTGAGCTAGCGTTTGCCAGAAATAAGACCCATCAGCCAATAAGACACAAGTATTTCCACATATGTTCCTGTGAACCCTGTCTGATTGGACTTGCCTCCGTTCATTAAAGATATAATACAACACTCTTCTTTTACTGACGTTTGGTTACGCAGTGATCCAGTGAGGGAAAGAAGTATTTGATCCCCTGCTGATTTTGTACGTTTGCCCAGTGACAAAGAAATGACCAGTCTATAATTTTAATGGTAGACTTATTTGAACAGTGAGAGACAGAATAACAACAAGAAAATCCAGGAAAATGCATGTCAAAAATGTTATTTCCCTCATTAAAATGCAAATCAATTTATAACTTTGACCCCCTCTCAATCAGAAAGATTTCTGCCTCCCAGGTGTCTTTTATACAGGTAACGTGCTGAGATTAGGAGCACACTCTTAAAGGGAGTGCTCCTAATCTCAGCTTGTTGCCTGTATAAAAGACACCTGTCCACAGAAGCAATCAATCAATCAGATTCCAAACTCTCCACCATGGCTAAGACCAAAGAGCTCTCCAAGGAGAGCTACACAAGTCTGGTCTGCAAGGTCCCCCTGCTCAAGAAAGCACATATACTTGCCCGTCTGAAGTTTGCCAGTGAACATCTGAATGATTCAGAGGACAACTGGGTGAAAGTGTTGTGGTCAGATGAGACCAAAATGGAGCTCTTTGGCATCAACTCAACTCGCCGTGTTTGGAGGAGGAGGAATGCTGCCTATGACCCCAAGAACACCATCCCCACCGTCAAACATGGAGGTGGAAATATTATGCTTTGGGGGTGTTTTTCTGCTAAGGGGACAGGACAACTTCACCGCATCACAGGGACGATGGACGGGGCCATGTACCGTCAAATCTGGGGTGAGAAACTCCTTCCCTCAGCCAGGGCATTGAAAATGGGTCGTGGATGGGTATTCCAGCATGACAATGACCCAAAACACACGGCCAAGGCAACAAAGGAGAGTCTCAAGAAGAAGCACATTAAGGTCCTGGAGTGGCCTAGCCAGTCTCCAGACCTTAATCCCATAGAACATCTGTGGAAGGAGCTGAAGGTTCGAGTTGCCAAACGTCAGCCTCGAAACCTTAATGACTTGGAGAAGATCTGCAAAGAGGAGTGGGACAGAATCCCTCCTGAGATGTGTGCAAACCTGGTGGCCAACTACAAGAAACGTCTGAACTCTGTGATTGCCAACAAGGGTTTTGCCATCAAGTACTAAGTCATGTTTTGCAGAGGGGTCAAATACTTATTTCCCTCATTAAAATGCAAATCAATTTATAACATTTTTGACATGCGTTTTTCTGAATTTTCTTGTTGTTATTCTGTCTCTCACTGTTCAAATAAACCTACCATTAAAATTATAGACTGATCATTTCTTTGTCAGTGGGCAAACGTAAAAAATCAGCAAGGAATCAGATACTTTTCTCCCCTCACTGTAAATGGTTCTGAGTTGTTAATTATTCGGGGCTACAGCCCAGGATACCCAGACCAAGTTATGCCCCTGGCCGTCACGTCGATAAGGCCGACCGCTATCATTGCACTTCAATATTATTAGAGCCGCAAAGTGCGTCCTGAATTTTAATTTTGGGGCAGTGGTAGCTTGGTGGTTAAGGCTGTGGGTTTCTGAAGGTCTGTGGTTCAAGCCCCAGCACTGCCAAGTTGCTTCTGTTGGGCCCTTGAGCAAGGCCCTTAACCCTCTCTGCTCCAGAGGCACAGTATCCTGGCTCTGACCCCAGCTTCCTGACATGAAGAAAATAATTTCACTGTGCATGTGTATATGTGATTAAAAACTCATTATCATCGCTAATTTAAAAGATATTGTCATGACAATGGACAGAAAAATGTTTTACTTTTGCCAATTTCATGTTATCCTTTTTTCCTCAGCCAAGAATGGCTCAGAAGTCCTCCTCTTCACCTTTTTAAAAGTTTTCTCTAGACATAAAACTGATATTTATATTAACATCGGCTTGTTTCTGTTTTTGACCAATTTTCTACTCAAGCACAGGATTGATGTAAGCAGATTTTTAAAGTTGTTAGAGAGTTATCATTGGATAATCATCATCTTTCGCACATTCTTTATCACATAAGAGGGCACTTCATTATCGCACAGTCTATCTTTATTCAGAGCAACCTCCAGAAGCTATGGTAGCTTGCTTTAGGTAAAATCTGCATCACTGTTATTGCTTCCTCACTGTAGACTGTTGCTGGAGTAGTTGTGAATAATTCTTTTAAAATGTTAGCAGTGTTGTCTGAACTGCCCATCCCTACCATTTATTTTGTTTGCTTCCAGAAGAAGGGGGTAAAGCGGAAAGCGGACACTACCACGCCCACCACCTGCGCCATCACGGCCAGCAGAGGCGAGTCTCCCACTCCACTGCTGGACTCCAAACTCAGCAAGGTGATCTCCAGACGCGAGAGCACCGGCCGACCCATCAAACCTCCAAAGAAGGACCTGGATGACGGTGAACTCCTGCAGCAGGGGAGCAAGAAGAGCAAACTGAGCGACCACCTCAAATATTGCGACACCATCCTAAAAGAGATGCTGTCCAAGAAGCATGCTGCCTACGCCTGGCCCTTCTATAAACCTGTGGATGCAGAAGCGCTAGAGCTGCACGATTACCATGAAATCATCAAGCAGCCTATGGACCTCAGTACAGTCAAAGTATGGCACTTAGACTCTGTTTTTAGACTCTGTTGTTTTTGCTTTAACCGAAATTTCAATTGTATTGCATATGAATTAGAGCCGCTGAATGTAACGAGTTAATTTTCTTCTATAGTTTTAACAGTAATAATTATTAGCAGGCAATTTGTGACAAGTGACTCTCTGTGCTGTTTTTTTTTTGTTGCTTTTTTCTCCAGAAAAAAATGGACAGCAGAGAGTACCAAGACGCCCAGAGCTTTGCAGCAGATGTCCGGTTAATGTTCTCAAATTGCTATAAATATAATCCGCCTGATCACGAGGTTGTTGCCATGGCAAGGAAACTCCAGGTAAAAAGTAATGAACTGTAAAGATTTCCTCATACGTCCTCAGCGCTCTCTGTCTAACCCTCGCTCTGCTCCTCCGGTAGGACGTGTTCGAGATGCGGTTCGCTAAGATGCCAGACGAGCCGGCTGAGCCCTCATCCCCTGGAGGCACGTCTGCCACGGCAGTAGTAAGTAAGAGCACAGAGAGTAGTGAGAGCAGTGCCGACTCGTCCAGCTCCAGCTCCGACTCAGAGGAGGAACGAGCCACCCGCCTGGCAGAGCTGCAGGAACAGGTGAGTGAGCTGCAGGTGGGTGGCATCACTCACCACCAAGAGCAGAGCACGAGGGAGGGGTTTATATTCTACCTCCCTGGTCAAATTGCTTCATCTATTTTTATGCATTGGGGTAACTTTCAAGAGCTTAAAATATAATTCTCAGTAATTCACAGTAGAATAGTCGGTCACGTACATTATAGTGAAATTCGCATATAGTGAAAGCTTGCAAGGAAGTTATGGTCAGAGCTTGAAGGCCCAACAGTGGCAGCTTGGAAGTGCTCAGACTTGAACCCCTGACCGTCTGAGCAGTACAGTACAGTCTAAAGGAGCTGGTGCCTCATGGGAGTCTTGCCATTTGAGTGTAGTGTTTATTTTCTGGACATGATGATGTATTTATAAACCTCACATTTTCCTCAAGAGAGTCATAGAAGGAAAATCTTTTTAAAACCACAGACATATTCAACATGACATGGCTTCATACTAGAAACTGAATATATCAAGTAAATATATATATATATATATATATATATATATATATATATATATATATATATATATATATATATATAAAAAATAATATATTTTCATATTTGAGTACTTTGTATTGGCAGATACGCGATACTAACCTCCTCCTAACCAAGGCGGTCTTTACAACCTTCTTTTGCTTTGTGAGGTAACTGGGGTGTGATAGCGGTGTCCTCTAAGATCCACTCTGCTTTGCTTCTATGTCTAAGATCTGTATCTCGTCAGTCTATGCTGAATATTTCAGTCTGTGAAAGAATATTTTACTGAATGCTCTTGCACACTTGTATGACGGGTTTCCCCCCCCCCTTAATTATTATTATTATTATTTTTTTTAACCAGCGATTCACTACGGAGCCTCACATACCTAACAACAGGTTCCAGGTGAATTTCAGGTGTTTTTTCAACCTGTTTACTACCTCCCCACTGAACCTTTTGTTTTGTTTAGTGTCTGGTTAAGTGAGCGGTAGAGGTTTAGACACCTTAAATAGAGGTAGGTGGCCTTTTTCCTGTTTTCCACTCTGCTTGGCTTTTAGCTCTACCTCCTATTCTGCCCTGATGTCTGTTGATTGATGTCTTCCTGGGGAGAGTTAATGTCAATCACAGGATCTGGACCAGCTAGTTTTCTGGTGTTTTCTGCTTCCACATTTTTTTTTCTTTTAACTTTCAAGGGACTTATGATTCACATTTTAGGTTTTTAGTTTTTGTTGTTTGCTAAGGGATGTCTTGTTTACAGTTCCCTCCACTAATATTGGCACCTTTGGTAAAAATGAGCAAAGAAGGCTGTGTAAATTTTTTTATTGTTTAATCTTTTGATCATTTGATTCACAAAAATACTCTGCTCTCATGGATATCTAACAATTGTAAACAAAACAGGTTTTTCCAAAAAAATATCTGTAAATATAGGTGTGCAACAATTATTGGCACCCTTTTAGTCAATACTTTGTGCTACTTCCCTTTGCCAAGATAATAGCTCTTGGTCGTCTTCTATAATACCTGATGTGGTTGGAGAACACATGGCGAGGGATCTGAGACCATTCCTCCATACAGAATCTCTTCAGATCCTTCACACTTCGAGGTCCATGCTGGTGGAATCTCCTCTTCAGTTCACCGCACAGGTTTTCTATGGGTTTTCTAAGTTAGGGGAGTGGGATGGCCATGGCAGGACCTTGAGTTTGTGCTCAGTAAACCATTTTGGTGTACGTTTTGGAACAGTGTCCTGCTCCAATCACGGCCCATTTTAAGCTTTCTGGCAGAGACCGTCAGGTTTTCATTTCATATCTGTTGATATTTGATAGTCCATGATGCCATGTATCCTAACAAAAATGTCCAGGTCCTCTGGCAGAAAAACAGCCCCAAAACATTAAAGAGCCACCACCATATTTAACTGTGGGCATGAGGTACTTCTCCATATGGAGGGCACTGTGTGTAAAATAAATATATACTGTACAGTGCCCTCCACTAATATTGGCACACCTGGTGAATATGAGCAAAGAAGGCTGTGAAAATTTGTCTGTTGTTTAATGATCCAAATCATTCATCAAAATCAACACAAAAATGGTTTACTGACCACAAAATCAAGGTCCTGCCATGTCCATCCCAGTCCCCTGACTACGTGTATATACAGTGCATCCAGAAAGTATTCACAGCGCTTCACTTTCCACATTTTATGTTACAGCCTTATTCCAATATGGATTAAATTAATTATTTTCCTCAAAATTCTACAAACAATACCCCATAGTGACAGCATGAAAGAAGTTTGTTTGAAGTCTTTGCAAATTTATTAAAAGTAAAAACAAAAAAAAAACTACATGTACATAAGTATTCACAGCCTTTGCTCAATACTTTGTTGAAGCACCTTTGACAAATTGCACCTTCTGATTTAATAACTTGTTAGTGTCATGATTTCCCCCCGCTCTGAAACCTGAACCAAAGCTCGCAGCGCAAGCGATAAATGCTAACTCTTTTCCGGGTTTTGACATACAAAAATAACATCCCTGCGCCACTCTATGGTGACTGGCTGTAAGTTTAGGAAGCGCTTGATTTGATATGCCGTGAAGTTTTCTATGAGTGGAGGACAAACTTTAAACATCATTATCATTCATGTAATCATGGGCAGTAAAAATTGTAACTGTGCAGCCCGTGTTTGAGAGAGAGAGAGATATATAAAATTGGACAAACAGTTGCGTTAAAGTAAAGTTTTAGTCTGAAGTTTATATTATAACATTAGAATGATTAGAACATCTGTCAGCCAATCAGAATCAACAATGTTGTGATATAATATTTAGTAATTCAAAGTTAATTCTGGTACTTATTGAAAGTATTGCCATTTTTTGTACTTCCAATTTTACAGAAGTTTGTACAGTGAGTACTCTGAATAGATGATGATTCCAGGATTACTTCAGTGAATTCACATGTAAAACAGAAAGCTGTGCATAATTGTTGGTAATAGATGTGTAATAATACTTGTACTATTATATTACATTGATTATATTGAGAATGACCTGGCCAATTATGTATTTAGCATTATGTACTGCTGTATACGTCTGTTGTTCCATTCCGTTTCAATGGCCTCGCACAGAGTTGTCAAGAAGCAGTGTTAAACCTGTTAACATGAAGTCGATCCAGTCTTTGAAAGAACTCCAAGACATTTGTGGCAAAAAGAACCTTGCCCTAGACCGTAAATAGATACTGTCTTGTAATCTATAATAAAACCACCTCATGACATCAGGCCTACTTCAACAATTGGATATCCATACTCTTTCAAGATGGTTCCTGAGAGTGTGTTTATTCTGCATATACCACAACCAAAGACCACATTGTTTAATTTATTAAGACTTAAGTGTTTAAGACTTGGTGTTGTCGAACGTCTGTTAGACAAGTTAGTTCCTGTTATCACTTGTATTATTACTGCGATAAACATTCCCTCACCATCATCTCTCTCTCAAAACCTTCCCCAAAAAAAACGCTGCCCGTCAGTTTACCCAGAAACCAGAATGCATAAACACATCTGTCCTTAAGACTTTCCTATGCTGGGAACTTTAACGGCACGGTGTTAACCGCTGTTAGAAAGCGTCGACACTCAAGAGTCCTTCCATAAATGTCTCCTAACAAAAACTTGACAGACTCTACAATTGCATCAATATAATTATTAATACTATAAATCATGTTGCAGCCAGAACTACTGTCCAAGACCGTGTGGTTATAAAAAATAATGCGCATCTCCTGACCAGTCAGATTCACTGTATAACATACACATGCGAATGCTGCAGACCGGAAACGCAGGAACATGCGAAGTGGTTTCACATTTCGCCGTGTTCCAAAGTTCAAGTTTGGTCAGTTCTGACCTGCGAACCCACATAACTTGAAGAAATGTGACCAATAGAAGATCGACACTTCATGGCGTGATGATTATAGCAGTGTTGCACCATCCCGTTTTATACAATGTAGCTTTAAAAGAATATAACATCATAACTGCAAGAGAGAAGTTGCCTGGATCGTGGTGTCACTGCATACAGGAACAGATGGCAATTACATGTGATGTCGTATCCGATTGCCGCCCATATTCGCAGAGGTCTCTGAAGAGCAAAATTTCACATGCTGGAGGTCTAGTGTGACCACCGTTTAAGGGAAATAAACGAGTATATGAATTCCCTCTTAGGGGACAAATGTGTGGCCGTAGCTCTTATCCTCTCCTGATCAAGTTTCTGTTGAAGCACATCATGTTTATAATCCTCGATTAAAAAAAATCCCGGCTACGAGATTTGGTGTTCCCTCTACATGTTAAGCAATGATGATATTTGAGTCTGGCCATTGTGTATCTTATTTTCTCTTGATAATTTCCTTTGTGATTGTGCGTTGAGCTAGTGTAGCTTTATAGGTTTTATCGGTGTTTCCACATACCTGCATGCGCCTGTTTCGGAAATCTGTCACCCGTGCACGCTAACCCGGCTAATTAAAAAAAGGATCATACTGACCGCCAGATTGCATCCCAGCTGTTGTGTGTAGTGCAGCAGGTGGGATGTGGAAGCATTTGCTATAGTGGCATCGAGGTGCGTCACACCAGTGTATGCATACAAATACATAAAAACTTGTCTTATAAAAGGAAGTGGGGTTTATTCTGTTTCTCTGGTTGTTAAAGCTGTGTGTTCAACACAAACTAATTGCTCAGACACAGTCTTCTTGTCCACACGGTCCAGTTTAGTGATTTGTTCATCTCTGTTCAGGTAAAGACTGTTATCATTTTTAAAGGAAGTTTGAAAAGCTTTACATTTAATCAGGAACAAAAGTGCTAAAACTGTCTAGACTGCAGTATTAAAGAAAAAAGGGCAATTGATGATGTGAAATATATGGCATTCAATACTTAGTTATTTCCCTGGATAGCTAAAGTCCTCCTTGCATACTGTAGCAGCAGTTTGTCCACTTGTTAACCAGCTAACTGTCCTTCCCCATTCCCCCTCTCTCCCCAGCTAAAAGCAGTTCACGAACAGCTGGCCGCTCTGTCACAGGGCCCTGTCAGCAAACCAAAGAAGAAGAAAGAAAAGAAGGAAAAGGAGAAGAAGAAGAAAGACAAAGAGAAGGACAAAGACAAAACCAAGGCCAAGGTGGAGGAAGAAAAGAAGCCCAAGTCCTCGCAGCAGAACAAGCCGAGCCAGCCGAAGAAGAGTTCAGCCAGGAAACCCAACAGCACGTCTACTACCAGGTACGACCATGTGTCACATGATTAGCTGGAAATATTACGATAAATCTCAAGGTGTTGGGGGATTTTTTTAAAACCATTTTTATTTTATACTTTCCTTGCTTCTTTTTTTTTTTTTTTTTTAATCCGATAAATCTCTGTTTACCCAATGTGTATTTTCTCTTTGTCTTTGCTGCTGTCAAACTCTTTGATAGGCAACCGAAAAAAAGCGCCAAACCCAGTGGGGCGAATTACGAGTCGGACGAGGAGGAAGCCCTTCCCATGTCGTACGATGAAAAGAGGCAGCTTAGCCTAGACATCAACCGGCTGCCCGGTGAGAAGCTGGGCCGTGTGGTGCACATTATCCAATCCCGCGAGCCATCGCTGCGTGACTCCAACCCAGACGAGATTGAGATCGACTTCGAGACACTCAAGCCGTCGACACTACGCGAGCTCGAGCGCTACGTCAAGTCCTGTTTACAGAAGAAGCAGCGCAAACCTTTACGTAAGTCCAGTGTGTGTTTGTGTGTGTTTTCTTACAGGGGGTTTGTCTCTTTCTCTGCTGACCTGCTCTGAATGCTGAATTTGCCTGCGATACTTCTATCTGTGATGGGAGCACTACCTTTCTCGGCTGTCTTGCATGATTGGTAGATCACCTCTCCACTCCTTACTCAGATTAATACTGTACCTGTGTATGAACCAGTCAAAAGAAATTACATTTAAGTCATCAGTGATTCTTCCTGAAAGCTTGGAAAAAAATTTTAATGAGACATTTATTATGCCACTAATTAGTGGTGTTCTGTTTTTGTATGTGGCCTGGGGTGGACAAATCTTATTAATTAGCTAGGTGGATACTCCAATGTATATATTACAGGTAATATCACAAATATAGAAGGCATGACCCCACATGTAATCGATTTGAATTAGGGAAAGATTCATGTTTTGTGCCTTTTTAGTTCCTTACAATACAAAATCTGTATTGTCAGAGCAAGGACATTTGGCAGAAGAGTCAGCTAAATACCTTAACTTTGCCAGCTAGCATCAGTAATGTGTGAAAATGGGACATAATTTTAAGCAAATAAATTTATGATCAGGTACTTAGCTAGTTACAGTGCCTTGAGACAATCTGGCACAGTTTATTTCATTGTAGGGATGTACTGATCTGATACTGGTTTAAAATGCTGAATTGGCATCATACTTTACACCTTTTTCAAGCCGGTCTACTGGTAGTTTCTGCTGTGAATGCGTTATGTTGCCTGATCGGAAACATCATGTGAGCACGGAACACAACTTAGGATGTCGGTATCGGAAGATACTCAGCACTAATATTACTATTATGTGAAAATTGAAGAAGTCTGCATGGTTGCACAAACAGGCCAGAATGTGTCCTTAGTTGACGTTTGTAGTGCAGAATAGCAGGTTAGAGTTACGGCGTTGACATGAATAACCAAGCGAAGAAATATACTCGGCAAAATAAGAAAGTTCCCCTCACATTCGACTGCTTTTATTTCCAGCAAATTTCTTAATATGTGTAAATATTTGTATTAACATAAAAAGATTCAGTCAGTGACTGGTGTGTCCACCGGCTGCTTTAAGTACTGCAGTGTATCTCATCCTCATGGACTGCTCCAGATTGGTCAGTTCTTGCTGTGAGATGTTCCTCCACTCTTCCACCAAGTCATCTACAAGTTCTCCATCACGTCTGGGGGACACACGGTTACGTGTAATTTTACACTGCAAGGACGATCAGCTGTCCTTCTTGTCTCCCTGTAGCTCTGTCTCAGGCGTCTTACATTACAGACATTGCAGTTTATTGCTTTGGCCACATCTGCAGTCCTCATGCCTCACTGCAGGTCTATGGCATGTTCACGCAGGTGAGCAGGAACCCTAGACATCATCTTCTGGTGTTTTCCAGAGTCAGTAGAAAGGTCTCTTTAGTGTCCTAAATATTGTAACTGTGACCTTAATCACTTACTGTAAACTGTTCGTGTTTTAAGGACTGTTCCACAGGTGCGTGTGGATTAATTGTTTATGGTTCATTGAACAAGCATGAAAAACATTGTTTATACCCTTTCCAATAAAGATCTGTAAAGCTTATTTGGATTTGACAAAATTATCTTTAAAATACAGTCTCCTGTAAAATTGAGGTTTCTTTTTTTTCCCCTTTCTTCTTTTTTTTGCTGAGTATATATCAGTCAACTGGAGCATGTTAAATTCAGGAAATGGCATTGAGCAACTGATGGATGAGAGAATAAAACCGTGAAATGAAATGTTTCCCCCTGAGTCACATGTCTTGCAGTGATGCGTAAACACTGATGATTCGGATGCATGATTGACCTTCTTTCCCGAGTGTCCAGGCTACTGATTTGTCCATCCCTGGTGCTTATTCACCACACACACTTTAGATAAAGTAGTAGTATGCATCAGCTCATTGTACTGCAGTAGATGAATCAGTTGCAGTGTAGTTGAAGTGCTTCTTGCTGCTTGTTGCCACGGCGGCGGGTGCGAGGCTGAGGACTCACTGGTCGCCGCTGTGTGTCTCCTGCAGCGGGCACTGGGAAAAAGAGTGCCAAGACTAAAGAGGAACTGGTTCAGGAAAAGAAGAAAGAGTTAGAAAAGAGGCTGCAGGACGTGAGCGGACAACTGAACAACAACAAGAAACCGCCCAAAAAAGGTACCCGTGTGGCAGTGTGTGGAGAGGACAGACAGGGATTTGCTTTATAACAATATTCCATTCTCTTTACAATGTGTCTGTAACTGGGGGTTTTTATGCTAACTTAAAGGCCATAGCGTGCCCCTTCTGTTTAATTTGCTTCAGTCCTATTCCTAAAGGGTTAGTGAGATTAGATCAGTGGAAGCAGTTTCGTCCTGCCTCAGCCTCAGTGTCTCTGGCTGCTTAGAGGACGCGCCATACTGTTGGTCCAATTCTGTCATGATTAATGCTTTTGCTCTGTGCGCATGCCTTTATTCTATCATAACACACAAGCACATTGGTGTCTAAGGGAGCAGGGCTAAGGGTTCTTACTGAGGGTCATAACACCGTCCAATTTAATGACTTGCGGTGCATTGGATAAGTAACCCTCCCCCCCCTCCCCCCGAATCTCTTCTGTATTTTTGTTGCGTTACAACCTGGAACTGAAATGAACTTAATTGGGATTATGTCTTGAATCTACACAAAATATCCCATAATAGTGAATTACAGAAAGCTGTAAACGTGTAGAAACCACTAAATTAGTACCAATGCAACCAGTTGGCATTATAAGTCACATAATTAGTTGAATAGAGTTGAACTGTATGCCATTAACATGTTAAGTGACGCCTGTTCTCAGAAAGCCCCGGAGTTTATTACAACATACCTAAACAAACAGCAAAATAAACACCATTTAAGTCCATTTCAGTTCCAGGTTGTAATACATTTGGGGTGAAAAAATGGGGGCAGTTACTTATGCAAGCCACTGTAAGGACATTGATTTTGGCATATCTGATTTATTGTTTTCTGTCCATTCCTTGCTCTAATCTTCATCTCTTATACCCAGCAGAGAAGGCGGGCTCAGCACCAGGG
The DNA here is from genome assembly GCA_012411365.1 of Ameiurus melas. Classification (NCBI taxonomy): domain Eukaryota; kingdom Metazoa; phylum Chordata; class Actinopteri; order Siluriformes; family Ictaluridae; genus Ameiurus; species Ameiurus melas. The sequence continues at coordinate 12,974,623 of CM022773.1, read as the reverse complement.
GGCGGGCCATCTCGGCTGAGCGGCAGCAGCAGTTCTTCCGACACGGGCAGCAGCAGCTCCAGCGGCTCCAGCTCCGAGAGCAGCGACTCTGACTGAGCTCTTGACATGTACACTTCAACCTCCTTCGTTTTTCTGATGAGTAGTGTTTACTGTCCTGATAGTGTCTCACCTGAAGACCTGTTACATACGGAGTTAGAAGCTAAAGACAGAAGATATTTTAAAATAACCTGTTGTAGAACGCCCTCGGCTCGGATAAAGACGTGTACGGATAAAGATAGCTGACCGTGGAACAGTTGGCGGCCCTCACAGGGAAACACCTGGTCATCACCAGGAAAGATATTTTTGTGGTTGTGGAGACTTTGAGTTGTTTGTTTCCCCTAGGTTCTTGCTCAGAAGATCCCAATGACGAGTGCATATTTAGTGGACTGACAAACGCCTGGCCATGTTTCAGTAAATTAGTAGCTTCATCAAGTGTGAAAGTGTAAAGGAGCAAGCAGCTAACTTTCTCTTTCTGCTATGCCGGTCATGTAAGCATGACGTTTCAACTCATTCCACGTTTCTTTTACAGATAATAATGATAGTAATTGTTACCATTTTAAAGAAGAACTTATTTATTTTTCATCTGGTATGTTTCATCTCCTGGTTTGCCAGGAGTTACAAAGATATCAAGAAATCAGTGGAACTTTTAAAAATTGGTGCATCATGACTAAGTGGAGTGAACAGGTCTGGGTCGTACCATGGCATACTGTTTTCTCCCCAAGTGTCAGTAAAGTTCAGAGCTGTACTTTGAGAGGTCTGTGTGTAGTCTGCAGTAGGTTCAGTTGTCTCGGCGCTGTAATTTCCTTCTCACGGTGCATGTCTCTCATTCAGTATTTGATGTATAATTTTGTCTTTTGTTTTAACTACATTATACATTCTCAATAATGGGTTTGTTTTTATACATTATTTGAACATACTCAACTTTTTTTTCCTTTTTTTTTTTTTTTTCTTCCTTCCACTAATGATATATTTCAATGATGTACACAATGTTTTTCCTACAGCCTCTGGAATCTATCATATTAATCACCACTGTCTTTGATTGAGCAGTAATTCACAAAACTATTATTTATTATTGAAGCATAATTGGCTGTCTGAGTCAGATTAAGATCCCAATGAAGAGCCAATAATAAACAGTCTGATGTGTACTTTTCCTCTTTGGCAAAGTCTCTAATCCAGGATGCTTCGCTCTCATGTGGAATACTAGTAGTCTGGTCCTCATGGCTGTGTCCCTGAACTAAAGAGGACCGTTGTCTCATTTGCCTATAAAGACAAACAGCAGTACTCTCTTAACTTCAGCAGGTTGTGTTTAGTCATTTCCGAAGTATTACACTAATGACTTCTCTATTTTATGAGTAGCTTTTTTTTGTTTTGGTTTTTAAATCACCATCTCTTTCAGAATACTATATTAAATGCTTCGAGTGGTACTTCAATGCTGAACAAACGTTGTTGGTATATTTTCTTGCCACATCTTTGAAATGATTACTGAACTCCTACATAACCGAACAACGTTATAGACCTAATTTCCTTTGTTTTAGTACTTAAAAAAAAAAAAAAGTTTCAATAATCCAGATCAACACCACATCAAACTCTAGCCCGTGTCCTCAAAACAGTGGATGTTTTCTCATTGCCTTACGTTTAGTGCTCTAAATAACAGAACTGAGTTGAAACTGTTAAGCCAGGATCTGTATTCCTTTCGCAGCTCAGATGATGTTGAAACATTGATCTCAAGACATGAGGAGTGAATTTCTTAGGGTTTTTTTTTTCTTTTCTTTTCTTTTCTTTTTTCCCCCTCCCCTCAGTATTGGTGTTCTGAGTGTGTTACTTTTCTCCCATAATTATCACTGGCATATCTCTTCCACTTCCACTAAACAAAAGGGGGGGAGCATAAAAGGTTTTTAAAAGATGTCAATCATAAAAAGGCTTAAATATAAATGTTAGATGATAACATATGTACATATATTCACTTATTAGTTGATGCTTTGGGTATAAATAGGTTATATTTTAGTTGTTTTTTTATGAGTGAAAACCTTTTGTGTATTGCATGTTGATTTACATTATATTTCTTAAGCTTTTTTTTTTTTTTAACTGTTTATAATGTATGAACCACTCTGAAGTAAAACCATCAATATTAGTCAAGTTAAAGTAAGTTTAGACCGGCTGTGAAACTGACTGATGCAGAAACTAAACAAACTCCTAAATTGGACTGTGGGGGCCCCCTTTTTTTCTTCTTTTTTTGTAAATAAATCTGAAGAAAAATAAATCACAATGGTGTCTTCTCGCTCACTAGATCCTTACATTTGCTTTATGGTGTTTTGTGCAGATTGGGGTGATTTTTCTGTAAAACACCTGAAGGTAAACTACATCCCGGAGGCGTGTATAAAGCTCTTTAGTCTTTTCAGTTGATAATCATTCCGATCATTTTTATATGGCACGTGTGAGTCTCAGGAATATCATTCAGACATGTAACAAACATTTAATATTAAACTCCGAGCTGAAATTAGGTCCGGCTACTTCCAAGACGACGTCCGACCAATCCTCATGGCAGTGTCTATCTGTTTGTAAATAAAGCCCCGTGTAATCCCAGAACACTGTTACATAACCGAGCAGATGCGGGAGCCGCTTTCAGGCGCGTGTACCGTGTTCCTGTCCCGCACTACCACGGCCTGGTTGCCGTACCGACTGTACCAGGCGCTGCGGCTGCGGTTCAGGTAGTTAGTCGGTGCTTTCTCAAGCTCCAGCTGCTGCTGCTGCCAGATGAGCAGCGACGTGTCCCTGAACCGCAGCCGAGCGAAACCCTCCGACATGGCCTTCTCTGCCAGAGGACATCTCTCGGCCATATTGGCCAGCGGTGCTGTGGGAATGTCGGCTCTGTGCTGCGGGATGACTGCAGGACATGTCAGAGCGCTCCTCCACTCGATCGCTTTAGAAACCGTGTGAACGTGCTTCGCTTCTTCGTAAACGGTCAGTCCGTATCAAACGCACCCGCTCTGCGATCCGACGTGCAGAGTAATTCCGTACTTACATACCAACGTTCGCTTGTTTATCCGTGAAACTCGGTGTAGTCGGCACGAAACTGCAGGTTTTAACCCCAAATAAGCCCCGCTGCATGGTTCCTGGAGCGTGAGGCGAGGATGGCGGTGTTCTTGACCGTCTCCGCTTCTTAAATCCCTGTTTTAAAAGTGAAAGGGTGACAACATTGATAAGCCAGCAAAGCAACGCCAATTGCTGCCTGTGGCAACAGCGTCCCTCTCAATTTGGGTCCGTCTGAAACTTCGAGTCCGATTTGTAGTTCCGGGACTTTGTACTTCGCGCATGCCAAGTTGTTCGCCAATCTTCCTTCCAATCGCACACGTTTATATTTATCCTGAACGTGACACTTTGCACGTGACTGCAGTGAAGCTGCTCAGTATTTCATTATAGTTATCTGTCCGAATTTTAGGACCCAAAAACATGAAACGCACATGTTATTCATCTGTCTAAGAGATATGTAATGTTACCAATATGAAATTACACACACACACACACAGTATCTCACAAAAACATGAGTACACCCCTCACATTTTTGTAAATATTTGATTATATCTTTTCATGTGACAACACTGAAGAAATGACACTTTGCTACAATGTAAAGTAGTGAGTGTACAGCTTGTGTAACAGTGTAAATTTACTGTCCCCTCCAAATAACTGAACACACAGCCATTAATGTCTAAACCGCTGGCAACAAAAGTGAGTACACCTCTAAGTGAAAATGTCCAAATTGGGCCCAAAGTGTCAATATTTTGTGTGGCCACCATTATTTTTCAGCACTGCTTTAACCCTCTTGGGCATGGAGTTCACCAGAACTTCACAGGCTGCCACTGGAGTCCTCTTCCATTTCTCCATGACGACATCACAGAGCTGGTGGATGACATTGTGCTCCTCCACCTTCCATTTGAGGATGCCCCACAGATGCTCAATAGGGTTTAGGTCTGGAGAAATGTTTGGCCAGTCCATCACCTTCACCCTCAGCTTCTTTAGCAAGGCAAGAGTGGTTATCATGCTTGAATACTGCCCTGCGACCCAGTCTCCAAAGGGAGGGGATCATGCTCTGCTTCAGTATGTCACAGTACATGTTGGCATTCATGGTTCCCTCAATGAACTGTAGCTCCCCAGTGCCGGCAGCACTCATGCAGCCCCAGACCATGACACTCCCACCACCATGCTTGACTGTAGGAAAGACACACTTGGCTTTGTACTCCTCACCTGGTTACCACCACACACGCTTGACACCATCTGAACCAAATCAGTTTATATTGGTCTCATCAGACCACAGGACATGGTTCCAGTAATCCATGTCCTTAGTCTGTTTGTCTTCAGCAAACTGTTTGCAGGCTTTCTTGTGCATCATCTTTAGAAGAGGCGTCCTTCTGGGATGACAGCCATGCAGACCAATTTGATGCAGTGTGCGGCGTATGGTCTGAGCACTGACAGACTGACCCCCCACCCCTTCAACCTCTGCAGCAATGCTGGCAGCACTCATACGACTATTTCCCAATGACGCTGAGCAGGTGCACTCAACTTCTTTGGTGGACCATGGCGAGGCCTGTTCTGAGTGGAACCTGTCCTGTTAAATCGCTGTATGGTCTTGGCCACCATGCTGCAGCTCAGTGTCAGGGTCTTGGCAGTCTTCTTATAGCCTAGGCCATCTTTATGTAGAGCAACAATTCTTTTTTTCAGATCCTCAGAGAGTTCTTTGCCATGAGGTTCCATGTTGAACTTCCAGTGACCAGTATGAGGGAGTGTGAGAGTGATGACACCAAATTTAACACACCTGCTCTCCATTCACACTTGAGACCTTGTAACAAGTCACATGACACCGGGGAGGGAAAATGGCTAATTGGGCCCAATTTGGACATTTTCACTTAGGGGTGTACTCACTTTTGTTGCCAGCGGTTTAGACATTAATGGCTGGGTGTTGAGTTATTATGAGGGGACAGTAAATTTACACTGTTACACAAGCTGTACACTCACTACTTTACATTGTAGCAAAGTGTCATTTCTTCAGTGTTGTCACATGAAAAGATCTAATCAAATATTTACAAAAATGTGAAGAGTGTACTCACTTTTGTACTAACCCTAACCCTGCATGCCTATTTTTAAAATGAAGATTTCCCACATTTGAGTTCACAGCTTGTTGTTGCAAATTGTGCCAAATCAGCACTTTGTAATTTATTTAAACGTTTTCATTTTACCCCTGTAAAATATTAAACAAAGTGACACTTATGGAATTAAATCAAATGCGACCATTTATTTAAATTTCAGAGCAAGCATAAAATTATGTAAATGTGCACAATAGGAGACAGTTCAGTCTGTCCAAATTAAAAGAAGAAAAAAAAGCAGTATTACATAGGCAAAGATGCTTTCATTTCATTATACTGTCAATTAATTGACATTTGGTCCACCACTTAAATAAGCAGTTTTTTAAAAACTGTTTTAAAGGGAATTAATGAGACAGCAGCATGTGGAAACGGACTGTAAGGCCAGAATAGAGAGAGAGATCCTGCATGCTAAGTGGTGGATTTCGAGGATTTTTTGTTCATTTCTTCTTGGGCACAGCGGCGTCGAGGGGCTCCCCAATTTCCCTTCCACGCAGTTTAAGTCCTGCCAATCACCAGAATACAGTGGAAACACTTTGGACACATACATCACGCTTCTTAAAAAAAAAAAAAAAAAAAAGCTTTCAAAAGAATTTAAAAAAGTGAAATCTCACCGATAGCTCTCTCAATCTTTCCCATTACTTGATTATTGGGGATGGCCTTTCCTGCTTCATAGTCTGCAATTACTTGTGGCTTCTCATTAATTTTCTGAAGAAAACAACAATATTCATATCATCCCTATTCTGATGTACTGGTAGTAAATTCGCCAAATTGTATCTTTGACAAAGCACACACACAAAAAAAACAACTCTTATTAATTTGCTTCCTGAATAACGTGTATGATTTTCTACAATAGTACTTACTGTGGCCAGGTCCTTCTGGGTTAAGCCTTTGTTTTGCCGACCCTGCTGTATGGCTTTGCCCACCGACAGGGTTACTCGCTCGTGATGGAGCTCCTCCGTTTCTCGGTCCAGTTTGGCTGTGTTCTTAGTTATAACATGCTGCTTATTCTGACCTGCAGCCCCTGCAAAGAAAAGCAACACACAATAAAGAAAAGATCCTACACATTGCACACACTCAGAACATTTACATGTACAGCAATAATCCACTTATTATTTATTATTATTATTATTATTTGACCTTATTCTGAATAAGACAATATTGTGATTAAGGTGTTTACATGAGTCGCTTTTAGAATTTGTTTCATGTTCAGCTTTTACGCGCTTTAGAACATAATTAGATTAACGGCACACGTCATTACGTCCCCACGCCACGCCATCCCACGTCCCCTCCAGAATTTCAACTATCAACATACAGTTCGTCTTCGTTATGGTACCGTATAAAGTTTTGGGTGTTTTTATTTAAAATTTGCAATTAATCATTAGTCATGCTATACGTGCAAATAGACAACTGCTTGAAAGCGTGGCCTGCGCCCCGAATCGCGTACTTACCGTCTATATAGTAGCCAAGATACATGTATTCCGTCTACTATGGGCCTATAGTAGGTAAGTATGCGGTTTGGGACGCAGCCGTGCTCTCTCGTTTGCCGTAAAACGGTTGAGCACTGCCGTGTGTACGTTTCCTGTCGCAAAATGCGGTGAAAACTCCCACATGACGTTAATAATGTGTCAATAATTATTGTTGTCCGTGTAAACGCACTGCCCGATTCAACTAATACACAAATTTAAAATATGACATCATCTGATGACTTTGCGTGCAGCTCACAAACAAAAAGTTGGCATCACTGGTTGAGGAAAAACACAATGATCAGGTGAAAGTCAGGTGGAGATCAGGTGAAAGTCAGGTGGAGATCAGGTGAAAGTCAGGTGGAGATCAGGTGAAAGTCAGGTGGAGATCAGGTGGAGATCAGGTGAAAGTCAGGTGGAGATCAGGTGAAAGTCAGGTGGAGATCAGGTGAAAGTCAGGTGGAGATCAGGTGAAAGTCAGGTGGAGATCAGGTGACTTACACTTCTTTGTAGTCTCCACGTCCTCCCCTCGTCTCTGAGCTGCAAGTACTGCCTGCAAACAAATGTTTCATCAGACACAGGTAGCTCAGTGGCTCAACAGAAAACAAAGTCACACCTAGCTAATGATCTTTAAACAAACAAACCAACAAACCAAACAACCTCTTGTCCGCTGAACAACACACCTGGTGGTATATAATAGTATAAACCCGACAGTTTGGTGGTAATGATCAGACACAGTAAGCTCGCTAGCTGCAACATGAACATTAGCATATGGACCTGTTTGGATTTGGCCTGCGACGCGGATCCTTTCTTCCTCAGCACGGTCACTGTGTCCCAGTCACTCTCGGCCATCTTTTCTCGAAGATTGTTTGGTTTAATAACAGATTGCGTAACTTATCTGCCGTCAATCAAACGCCCAGCTCCTTGCTAAACTAATGTCTCGGAGTAGGACCTGGTTTCTTTGCTCTCTCTTGCTTCACGTTGTAAGCCGGAAGTGCGAGATCTACGTCACTGCGTGAATCAAGCGTCAGCTGATTTGCCTTTATTGGGTCTTTCTGGCTGAGATTTCACTTGCTGTAAAAGCTCTTAAACTCATTGATAACAATAAGAGATAAGTTTCTGAAGAATAATGATCATATTGTTCTTACTGATTGAGGTGCTATTGTTTGACTGGAATAAAGTCGGTGCGACGTTCGGTATTCGCGGATATGCGGAAATTAAGGGACCGTCTCTAAAGTTACATACGACATTGTTATACACGGTTCTAACTTCAATAGCATTTGAAGGAAATGACTTACAGTCATATAACCAACTGTTAAGTGCTCATCTAGCTGTCAGCTATAATGCACATCTCTTCGATTTCTGATATTTAATAAAATAATCTATTAAATCATATATCTAAAAAAATTGCCATGTATTTTATTACTGCATGGGCTCATACACAAAATATACCATAATTTAAAGCTCAATAGCATTTGAAGGGAATGATGTACAGTCACACAAACAACTGTAAAGTGTTCATCTAGGTGTCAGGTATGACACACCTTTTAAATGTTTAATATTTAATAAAATAAGCTATTAAATCATAAGGTGTGTGTCATACCTGACACCTAGTCGAATACTTTACAGTTGGTCGTGTGAGTGTACATCATTCCCTTCAAATGCTATTGAGCTTTAAATTATGGTATATTTTGTGTATGGGCCTATTCAGTAATGAAATACATGTCAAATTTAAATGTAATATAATAGCTTATTTTAATAAATGTCACAGATCTAAAAGGTGTGCATCGTACATGACACCTAGATGAACAATTTACAGTTGTTTGTGTGACAGTAAGTCATTCCCTTCAAATGCTATTTAGCTTTAAATTATGGCTAGTTTGTGTATGGGCCCATCTGTAGTGACTTACATGGCAATATTTACATATGATTTAATAGCTTATTTTAATAAATATCAGAAAACTAAAAGCTAGGTATTATAGCTGACAGCTAGATGAGCACTTTACAGTTGGTTATAAGACTGTAAGTTATATCCTTCAAATGCTATTGAAGTTAGAACCGTGTATAACAATGTCGTATGTAACTTTAGAGACGGTCCCTTAATTTCCGCATATCGCGAATACTGAACGTCACACCGACTTTATTCCTGTGAGTTGGAGTTGTTTTGTTTTGTTTTTCTTCATTTTACTTTCATGTTATTGTATTTCAATGCAGTGTTGTTTTCTTTTCTTGCAATTAAAATTGGCTGTAATTGGCTGTATCCCAAATCAAGCAGTTTGCTGCACAGCACACTATAATGACTATGTTATGTAGAGCACACTAGTTATAGACAGTAATTCATATTGTTTTGGCACGTGTGGCATTTTCGACTATATAGGTCTAAACCTCATTGCCCCCCCACCCCACCCCTATTAAAAGAGCACTGCACAAAACAACAATAACGCCTTCATTGATCTATGTAGTGCATTATATTGCCAGTAGGAGGCTATTTCATGTGGTCAGCGCCTTTCTCTCAGGGGTTGTACAGGGATTCAGCTAGATAATAGTGTACAGCACAAGCCTGTAGCTCAGCTAACACACCTTCTGTCCAAAATGGCCCCCTACTACCTAATCCCTAAAACAGTAAAGCTCTTTATGTGTCCATCTCCGTGGCTTCATCATATAGAAATGAATATATTGCAGTATATTGTGGGATTTTAAAATAGGAAAAAAAGCAAAAACAACCAAAAATTACAAAACAACAAAAAAAAATGCGGAAAAAAAACAAAAAAAAATAAAATTTTTTTTTTTTTTTTTTTTTTTTTTTTTTTTTTTTTTTTTTTTTTTTTTGTAGGGGGTGTGGTTTTTTTTGGGTCTCTACTGGTAATTTGTTGCCATCTGTTGTGGCATGTTAAGTCAGTGAATAGCATTAGTAATGGTTAACTACCAGTAATGGTAGTTGTTTTAATGGTTAACTGGTGGTTTGTAATTGTATTTTTAATGGAAATCATTAGAATTTCTGTGATGGTTTCAATTGTAGGTTTTTCAAGCAGCGTTACAGTGCAAAGAAAGCTTTGCCTAGATAGTTATGTTTTCTTTTCACAGATATCAAGCTTGGTGAAATGTCAACAGATATGGTACCACCCCAAAGTTGATTATACAGCACACTCCAAACTGTTTAATTCCTCTTATTCCACAAAGGTTTAGCAAAGTTCACAAAAAAAAAGAAAAACACAGAGCTAAGTTTGTTCCTGTTAACAGTTACCTTATAATAGCTATAGAGTAAGTCCCTCACCAGTCTCATTGTTATTCTCCTGACATAAAGAAAAATGCATTCAGCTCATGTGTGCTGAAGACTCATCTATGGCAGAGCACTTATTGACTTGCAAGACGCTACCCAAGACTCCTTCCATACATGTTACATACATTTTTCTGTACATAAAACTTCACATATAATTAAAGTTCACCATACAGAACAAGCACGTTAATATAAACCTATGATTTGAATTACAGGTGGCATAATTACAGAGCTGCTGTTATACAAAATTAATCTACACCTTCTGACCAATCAGATTTGAGAATTCAACAGCATGGTGCTATAAATGTCACTTTTAAGGACCACACCAACCTGTTTTATATTTACTTGGAGGAGTAAAATCTTAATTAGTCCCTTTAATTCTACTTACAAATCCTCCCTGAATTCACAGTTTGAACTACTGCTTTGCATTTTTCTTTGGGCTGCCTATTACACTCCCACAATTTATTCATTCTGTTTATTGTCTCTGACAGTGTACTGAATACTGCTCAGTGATATCCTCCAGCCAGTGGTGTACTGGTTGAAAGAACGTGGAGTGGGGTCTTGTATTTATAGCCTGCTGAGTCAGAGTTCAGCACCACTAGTGTTATCTGATAACTGCTATTGAGAGTAAGCAGAGTGACAAAGACAGCTGTGAAATCCTCTGTACTGCTACAAACGTTATTGACTGTCGCCTGATCACAAGAGACAATTTTTCTTCCTTTCAATGTAGACATGCCAAAGTTTTATATTATCTGAATATACTTCGAACACAAAAATATATATTATAGCAGTTATAAGGAAGTATAGAGATAATATAGAATAGGCTGACACTTCAGCATCCTTGACAGTTGCTCTGACTTTTTAATAAAATGAAATAAGTAAAAAAAAAAAATTGCACTATTAATTACTGGGAGTTGTTATCAAATTCCAAGTTTGGACCCCATAAAATGAGTAGACATGATAACATGCAGATGGTTGCATCTCAAACTTTATTCAAAAAGACACTGGGTGTATAATTATTTATACTGGAACAATGCATTAAGTTGTCACCATAAAATACATTTCTGCATTTAGATTTTCTATCAAATATTCTTGCATACTTTAGGTTAATAAGTAAACAATATAAAGGTAATCTCTCTCACTCTCTCTCTCTCTCTACACAAACACACAATAGTCTCACATAGTATAACTCTTCTGTCAAATGTTCATAATAAATCATCAGGTATGTTACACAGCTCCAGTAATTACACATATATTAATCAACAATGATTAATATGTATTTATACATGTACATACATGTGTATATACACAATACTGTAGACTTTGTTTTCGACAGCAAGCTGTTTCCCTTTTTTCCCTTTCCATACTTCCAACATTTAACGTTTTGTTCTAAAATTATATCCAATACCAAATAAAACAGATTTTTATATGACACAGTATATTGCTGTTGCAAAAATCCCTGAGCAAACATTCTCTCACTCAGAACAGCAACACAAAAAATGCAAAGCAAATAATCACATACATTGCATATACAGTGATGCTTGACAGTTTGTGAGCCCTTTAGAATGTTCTATATTTCTGCATAAATATAACCTAAAACGTCAACAGAGACAAAAAGAATCTAATTCAACAAATGATACAAAATTATTATACCATTTATTTATTTATTGAGGAAAATTATCCAATATTACATATGTGAGTGGCAAAAGTATGTGAATATCTAGGGTTAGCAGTTAATTTGAAGGTGAAATTAGAGGCAGGTGTTTTGAATCAATGGGTTGACAATCAGGTGTGAACGCGCACCTTATAAATGCTTAGTTGCACTTATTGCTGTACAAGGGGTCACACCAGACAGTGAAAGCAAAAGTTCACATACTTTTGCCACTCACAGTTATTGGATCATTTTCCTCTAAATAAATGGCCAAGTATAATATTTTTGTCTGATTTGTTTAATTGGGTTCTCTTTATCTACTTGTAGGACTTTTAGGAAAATCTGGTGATGTTTTATTTCATATTTATGCAGAAATATAGAACATTCTAAAGGGTTCACAAACTTTCAACCACCACTGTAGATGTTTTTGCTATATAACCATGCAAAACGTTAGAATTCATTGCATGGACCTTGATATGTTTTCATCAAATTTCCAGCCTGTGTGCATCCCTACTGCCTCTCAAATATCAGGCCTATATAACTCTGCAGAAAATAAAATGTTTTAATTCAACTTTCAAAACTACTTTAGATTCTCTCCAAATATGAACAAATGCATTATCACTATAACTCTGCAGTATGGGCACTGGGCCAACAGGTTTTAGCCTGATTAAAAGGCTGCAGGTAATCACACACTGATCAATACAGGGGGCTCCAGTTAAGTGTCCCAATAGAGATTAAAGCCTGACATGTGCTGGACGACAACCACACCATCTCCACTAGACTGTAATGAAGAAATCCTAAAGCAAAGCCACATCCTACGTCTGTGAGGTGGTGGCGACCGAGCAGTACACGTGACATACCCACTAGCATGGCCCACAGAACAAGCAAAATGCGCAAAGGAACTGCAAGAACCAAGTGTGCTAGCAAGAACTTGGACACCATGGCTGCCCGACTCGCATGGGCTGCTGGGAAGGAGTAGGTGTCCATGGCCAGGTAGTCAAGGAAACTGGGTGACATCTCCCAGGGCCCTTTGCGTTTCACCAACTTCTGCATTCCTGCCACAGTCATCACATCCAATATGAGAGCTGGAAGTGAAAAAAGAGGTTTGGTACATATTCATTATCACATGTGCAGACAGCACTAATGGGAGTCTAATTTTAACACATAATATGGAATTATTTCTGGGGTAAATCCAATTGGGTGAAAGTGTCAAATATTACAAAAATATATACTAAATAGAACATTAGGCTCTTGATTGTTGGTAATATGTCAGGTGAGAAATCAGCACAATAAACCGAGGAGAGGGTTTCATAGCTCTCTCTCTCTCTCTCTCTCTCTCTGTTCCTTCTATATTCCCAAATCCACTGACCTAAAAACCTAACAGCATCCTCAAAACCTCCTCTGTTATGTATGCTATAAACAGTCTTTTTTTAATTATTTCCTGTTGATTTTGTGACTTTCATGCTTATATATGATGTGACAATCTAATGCAAACTGATACAGCACAAATTAATCTCCAATAAGCCTAAAGCTTAGTTAGCCTATTGGTGTTTTACTGGTCCATAATTCACCTGCTGCAGAGTGTTACTGAAGATGCATAGATGCATATTTGTTGGCCCTGCTGAATAGAAACCCCAATAGAAACCATCACAGAAATTCTAATGATTTCCACTACAAATACCATTACAAACCACCAGTTAACCATTAAACCCACTACCATTACCAGTCCTTAATGCTATCCACGAAAAATAACATGCCACCAATAGAAGACAACAAATGACCAGTAAAAGACCCACAGACACCATTACAGTTTCCATTAAAAACAATACAACTCCCATTGTAACCATTACAATTTCGGGGGGGAGAGGGTGTCCTCTCTATTGTTTTTTTCCCCAACAGGAGGCCTATTCAAGGCTTTACTTGACTGTTTTAATTCTGCGTAAAATGCGTAAAATACTCTCATTCGATTCTTTCGATCTATCCCTTTTAGTGAATCGAATTGTTTGAGTTTTGATTCATTTGATTCAGCACTCAGACATCTGTTTAAGGAATCTAAAAGAAGTAACACATTGCTTGCTTATCATCTAGGAAAATTAAAGTAAAACGATTACATCTAGACTCAAGAAAAGACGCCACGCTGTTCAGCTTTTTAAAACTTTGGAGCCTGCATGTTTTGCATGTTCGATCGTACTTGTGAATCGACACGGCTCACGCAAAAGAGTCGGTCGTACAGAATCGGTTCACTAATGGTGAATCGATCCATCAGCAGTGGGCAGCAGTTATTAGAAGTCCATCTTAAGTACCCGTTTGCCATGAGTGTAGCTACTGGTTTAAGCATGTCAAAATGAATGACTGTTCCCAGCGAAAAATCCCCGGTGTCGAATTAACACGGTGTTTATTTGACTCATTCTGCGTTCATTTGTTCCCAGCCGGTCACAAATGAGTACTGCATGTGTTCGTTCAACGCCGTGGGAATTTGCCAGGCTGGAAAACTCACCAAGCAGCAAATTGACTAAAACCTCCTGGCCAGCTAGTGTGTTGCTCCTGGTGAGACACACCAGCGTGCCGATGATCCACGGGATGCCGTGGCCGGTGAGCGCGAGCAGTTTGATCATGGCGCGCGCGCTGCCCCATGACGATGTCGCGTGCGCGCACACGCCGAGTCGCTTTGACATGCAGATATCTATGGCTAGCAGAGAGTTCATCGCGATGCCCTTGAATGACGGGTTGAGCTGCATGCAATCCTCCTCCGGGAGCTCTTTTCTGTCCTTGTTGCTGTCTCCCGGCTCCGGTTGCGTGCTGTCTCCGCCGCTCGCGTGTGCACACTGCGGCTGTTTATACGACGGCCTCCGCGCACGAGCTTCGGCATTACTGTTGCTCCTCAGCGGCTGCTGGAGAAGAGACACGAACTCCGCTCTGTTCAGCGCGTTGTTCCGGTCTCTCGTCCTAGATCTCGTTTGGCTCGTAGGCATTTTGATCTCCCGGGTTAGGGTTTAGCGCAGAGTCCAGTGTTTGTTTTGTCTGAGTGTCTGATTATTTAGCGCAGAGTGGCCAGGTAACCGGTCCACCATGTCCATGCCCAGATCGTGTGTCGCCCTGTTGTAACTCTTGCGAGTTCTATTCCAGTCTATTCCTATAAATAGACACGCCAACTGACTAGCTTCATGAAATGCACCCACATAGCGGTTTCATACTGTGCTCACAGCCAGAGAAGGGTGTTTTACAGTTACATGAATACTACCTTGTTCTTCTGTGCAAACGAATAAAAAACAATTTCTCCAAAGTGTCTCCAAAAAGTGTCCACTGCTAATAAAATATTCAGACTTTTTGCTACCATTAAAAAAAATGATTTCTCAAGTAAATATACTGTTTAACGAGATTTCAATCTTTTCAATCAGACTGCTTAGAGTTAGTTTAGGTCGTGATGGGCAAAATTAGCCTGTGTTTATATATTTAAACCTTTGGAATGAGAACATGTGGTCAAAATCACATGACCTTAAGGATTTTTATAATAGGGTGGTGAAAAAAAAAAATAACCTTAAAGCAGTTAAAAAAAAGTTTTTTTTTTTTAAATTATATTTGCAATTAACTGATGAGAGCTTGGGGAAAGAAACAAAAATGACCTCAATAATTTTCTACAAAAAACATTTGTATTTTTTTTTTTTTTTTATTAAAAAAAAAAATTTTTTTTTTTTTTTTCCCAAAACCATGCAAGCAGGTGGACTGTCTATGGTAAGACTTCCCTTCCCCATAGTGTGAATGAGTGTGAGTGTGTGGGTGCACATGGTATCCTGAGTTGGATTGGAGTCCCATACAGGCTTTATTGCTGTACACAGTATAATAAGTATAATACACACAATGCTGTATTTGCATTAAGCTTTAAGAAGAAAATCTAGGCATGCACAAATTAGGCAGGATTTCCTGTACTTTATATACATTATGAGTATAGTAGATTACAAAATACAAGCAGTTAAAATATAATAATAATAATAATAATAATAATAATAATAATAATTTAATAGTTGATCATGTGTTCTGCAAGTATGAGATCTAAATATTTCCTTCTGATATAATTAGATGACAGAGAGATTTTTAGAAAGTTATTTAAAAGAATAAAAATGCAATGTTTTTGTCCTTTTTTATTATTTTTTTTAAGTAAAAGGGAAAATCATTCATACTTCACCAGGTTGGTTATAATAGCTTTAAAAGGAGTACTTTGCCTGTAGTCTTTTAGGAGCACAAATGTAGCCTCCTATCTATCTCTCCAACTGCTTGGGGAATCTTTACCCACTCTTCTTGAGATATTTGTTATAGCTCTCACATAATATCTTCTTCAGATCACATTAGAGACCAAGAAGGTAGTGGCATTGTGGCATAAAGAATTATTACATATGTAACCGTGGTTCTATGGCTGAGTGGAGGGCCACCAAGGTTTTCCTCAGAACTAGTAAAGTGTTCTTGTTTGCTTGTTTACTTGCCAAGTACAAATAGCAAAGTCATCATTTCGTGACCGTGAGAATGTCGGTAGACCATGACCATGTTGGCTGCCCAGAAACTAGCAATAATGCACATCCAATGGCATTTATTGGAAGAAGGTGTCTCTTGACCTGTGTTCAAGTATGCTTGTTTCATCACATCCGTTATCTAATGAGCTAACCTGCTTTTAGACAGCAGAGGTGAGATAGACTATGTTGTGCTCCCCAAAGAGCTTATCAGTGACCCACCAACTGGTCATCACTTCCACATAGCACTCAAAAGCTCTTACTGGACAGTGCATTCTCGTCACTGGGCACAAGATGGGAATACACCCTGTTATAACAGTCCAACTTAAACAATAGATCCCATATCTCTTTTAAAGACAAGAATATTAACAAACCAAATAATAGACTACTACAGATTTAACAGTAAAGGTATGTTTACAAATACAGGGACTCACATTGACAAAGTGGCAGCAGAACATTCATTATCAATGAGAGCTGGCAACTTCCAGCAACATGAGCGACAGTGACCGTTAGTGACTACATGTGGGTGTGTCCAGCGACGTGACAAAATTCAGAAATGTTTATGCAAATTTAGAGCAACTTGGTGCAGCAACTACCAATGGGAGTGAAGACAGTAGAGCACACAAGACCCACAGATTCCCTCACTATTATTTAGAAATTATTATTATTATTATTATTATTATTATTATTATTATTATTATTATTATTATTATTATTATTATTATTATTATTATTATTATTATTATTGTGCTAAGGCCACAAGATATATAGCTACAATGGCAAAGAGCACACGCTGCTTCTGATGGGAAGTTTGGATCATTTTACTGACTCAGATCTTTGAATCTCGTTCAGCAAAATGAACGAATCGTTTTATGAGTCATTTCGTTCTTTTCAGCAAAATATAATGAAAATGTTACATGTTAAATTCCTAGTACTTAGTAAACTATAAAATAAACTATAGGCGAATGCAGCTAAGGTTGAATTATGAGAAACAGAAATGATTCATTAATAGCCTAGCTCGTCTTCAGGCTTCGCAGTCTGTTAGTTCACCTCACCTCCCGATCCGAGTCGTTCTTTCATTTGTCACGTCACGTTTGTGCCGTCTCTTCCCTGGAAACAGAAATGATTAGTTCACGTCTTGAGTCTTTGGGTCCGAGTCGTTCGTTCATCCGGTGACCGCCCCATACAAACCTACGTAGGTTCGGGTTACAAACCTACGTAGGTTCGTACAGGAAGTAAAGTCTGGAATTACTAACGACCCGTTTCAGCTGTTCAGAATCGGTTCCTCCTTTTGGGAGTCAGCAAGTCCGCTTGTCATGTGCTTTGATTTTTGAAACTTTGCAGACTTTTTTACATTCACAAACAGCTATCTATATTACACACCACATGAAAGGTAATATTTGAAAAACCATAATAGGTGCACTTCAAAACTACATTACCCAGGATGCAGGGGGCCTTCAGCAAGGAAATCTAATCTAAGCCGCTTGAGAGAGAGAGAGAGAGAGAGAGAGAGAGAGAGAGAGAGCCTGACAGCTGAAGGGTTTCGTTACACGCCAGGGAACCTTCCGAGCCTTTAATAGCACAAGTGTGAAATAAAGTAGCGCGACTTGCAGTTTAAATCGCTCACCTATCCCGAGGGAAACAGGAGAACATCTATTCACTGCTTCGTCAGAAACTGTCACTTTAACTTACAGTCCTAATGTCGAGCTCGAACTGAACTGAGTGCAGAGAGATTTGATTTCTTCTCGTCATCCCGTTATGGAGATTATTAAGGTGGAGAGCAGCGGAATTCTCCACAGCAGACTGGTGCTACTGCTGTTAGTGTAACTGGTCTTCATGCATTACTCCAGGACTCCGTGTAGCAGGTGTTACTTGGACTTTTGCACGGCTTTTATTCTTTATTATGTATTGTATTTACATGTGAGGTGACACCATGTCGTCTTTGAAGAGTATTCGAACATTATTTAAATGCCACTGCTGTAATCAACATATTAATTAATTAAGTTAGTAATGTTTTAATCATTCTTTTATGTAGATTGTTCTATTTATTATTGTTATATTTTCATATAATATTACTATTGCAGAAATAGTTAGTGATTTTGACTCAGCAGTCAGTGTCTGATTGTGTTTACCTGTTGATCTGGCTTATTTGCTGTTATTTGTACATATGCATATACACCTGCTACATAACGTTACTGGTACTGTGAAGCGTATTAAGTCTATTGCTAAAAATATGTATTCCTAATAGCATGAATGCTGCTTCTTTAAGTCTGATGGATGCGAATAGACTTGACCGTCACCACCATGGGGTGCATGCAGAGCGTGGGTACACGTTTTTACGAAAATATCAGAGTCCTCGAACTGAACACCTCTATCGATTCTAATCCTACTGTCATTGATGAGTCGTCCAATGTGGTATTGAGGTACCGTACACCCTACTTTAGAGCTGCTGCCCGGGTGCAGGTGCCACCAGTGGTCCGTAAAGAAATTTGGACTGTGGGCTGGATCCAGGCATGTAACCAAATGGATTTCTTCAATTACTATGGAGAAGAAGGAATGTACGTATGAATATGACAATGATCGATTTATGTATACATGAACACAGTCGTACCCCTATTAATCATAAATGAATTTAATGGGGGCAAATGACAAAACAAAATTAATATCAGATGATATTTCTTTAAAAAGTGGCTGAATAATCAGTGGATTTCTACATAATTCCATCACTGTATTTGACAGACAAAAATATGGGTATTAGGCAGCATGAAGTTTCAATGGACATTCACAAGAATGGTTAGTCAGGATGTTAGTAATGTTTATGCTCCAATTTCCTGGGATTGTTTCCTTAATGGCAGAAAAATTTAGCACACCCCAAGCAAGACAAAAGCAAGTCTTTTTTAGAATGCTTTTGTGTCTGCCAAATGCAGTCATTTTACTTTTCATAACAATGAGATAGACTTCCACAATAGATGACCTCGCTCCAAGTTTTCCAGTAATTCATTCATGCAATAGGATTCATCTATTTAGGAGTCTATTATTATTATATTATTATATTATGTTTACCTCATAAGGGCCAATATATTTGATCATTTAAGTTTGAAATTCAGATGCTGTCTCGACTATGCTAATCAAACAAAACAAGGACAGCAACTAATGTAGAGACATTATACTTCATGGAGAGTTTTTCAGTTTCAATTTAGAACTTCCATGTATTTGCATATCCCTCACTTCTGTAGATCGAGCTGGGAGCTCCCTGAGCTGAGAGATGGACACATCCAGGCCATCAGTGATTCAGATGGAGTGAACTACCCATGGTATGGCTGTACCACCGAGATTTACACGATCGTAGGACCCACCAAGAGGAGCACCACACTCACTGTGAGCATGAATGACAACTTCTGCCCCAGTGTGACATGGAGCATCCCCACAAGCACCACAAGTGTGCCCCCACTTTTGAGCTCCATCCAGAGGGACCAGCGCTTCACCACTTGGCTGGTGGCCATGAACGAGTCCTCAGCTGAAATGGTACTGCTTAGGACCATCCGCTGGAAGATGCAGATCGCCATTGACGTGGATCCCGAGAAGCCCCTGGGACAAAGAGCTCGCCTCATGGATCATCTTGCTCAGGAACAGCCAGAGATCTTGGCTATGAATGAACCCATCCCACCCAATGCCTTGGTCAAACCCAATGCAAATGATGCTCAGGTGCTAATTTGGAGACCTAAAAGAGGGGAGTCGGTTGTTGTCATCCCCCCTAAGTAGTGAGTGGAGTGAAAAAGCAAACACTTCAATGTTTTTGACTTAAATGTTTTACCTCCTGCTTCTCACTGAACCTCAAGCAGTACTTTTTTATTATTATTATTTTACTGATCATTATTGGATGTTCAGAAATGAAAATGTGGCCTCAGATAAACAGTGTTCTGCATTACTGTTTTGCCATGTGTTGAATAGATTTCAATAATGTTCAGAATATTGTATGCATGCAGTTCTGTGAACAGGAATGAGTAGTCATGTCCACTTTATGTTCAATTTACAGAGGTGAGTAGGAAAAAAATATTTGTAATATTTTCAGTATCAGTATATATCAATAAGATGTGACATAAGGTGACATGTATTAGAGAGGATGATGCCTTTGGACTTTAATTCATATACAGTTGTGCTCATAAATTTACATACCTCTTGCAGAATCTGCAAAATGTTAACAATAATAAAATAAAATAAATAAGAGGGATAATTAAAATTGCATTTTGTAATGAAGAACAATCACTGTTCTTCATTAAAAATCCTTCAGGTTCTGCACATACTTTGCTTTTCCAGCATCTTCTGCATATTTGACCTCTTTCCAACAGTAGCTATATGATTTTGAGATCCATCTTTTCATACTGAGGAGAACTGAGGGACTCAAACGCAAATATAACAAAATGTGAAAACATTCACTGATGCTCAAGAAGGCAACATGATACATTTAAAGCCAAAGGGGTGTAAACTTTTGAGCAGGATGATTGGTGTAATTTTTTATTATTTTGTCTTTTGGGAAAAAAATAAATATATCTTATTTAGCTTCTGAAGGGCAGGACTAAATTAAAAAATAAGATCTTTAAACAAATAATAAATATTTACACCCATCCTGTTCAGAAGTTTACACCCCCTGGCTCTTAATGTATCATGTTGCCTTCTTGAGCATCAGTGAATGTGTGCACTTTTTGTAATAGTTGTGTACGAGTCCCTCAGTTGTCATCAGTGTGAAAAGGTGGATCTCAAAATCATATAGTCGCTGTTGGAAAGAGGTCAAATATGCAGAAGATGCTGAAAAGCAAATAATATGCAGGACCTGGAGGATTTTTCTGAAGAACAGTGGGCAGTTTAACGGCTCAAGACAAACAAGGGACTCATGAACAACTATCACAAAACAAAAAAACAGCTGTGGATCATCCAGGTAACAACACAGTATTAAGAATCAAGCGCATGCAAACTTCTGAGCTGGTTAATTTGTTTAAATTCAGTTAGTATTGTGTCTTGTGGACTATATGTAAACATCTCTTATGTGAAATAGTGTATTCAGGGCAGAACTAAATAAAAAACAAAATGCAATTTAAAAAATCTCTGTTATTAAAAAAATTATTAACATTTTGCAGATGCAAGGGGTATGTAAATTTATGAGCACAACAATAGTATGAAACAAAGTTTATGAGCAGGTGTGAAAAGCATCTGTGCAATGACGGGCAGCTCACAAATCATACTCAGGTTAGAGCTGAATTGCATTTCAGATTTTCAACAATGTTCATCTGTTTTTCTACCCAGCTAGGAATTTTTGTTGTTTCACACATTGTCATAGATATATATCAATGAGTGTGCGAAAATGTGTGTGATTTATTGGCAAATATCAAATTCTGTTGGAAAAAATTATCAAAGACTCTTGATTGTTTGCACCAAATCAATGTAATATTTTTTTTCTATTCACACGATACTGTACAGTTATGGTTGTAGACATCAACATCTATAGAGCAAAAATTCTTGCTAAGATAATGGCATCAACTTTTGATCATCTGAATCATGTCCTATGTAAGATTAATGTTCCCAAGAATTGCTCTATGGTTTAAGTTGTAGCATCCCATGTAGGATCTTCGTCTCAGTAGGGACTGTATGCCCTGATTCTAAGCTGCTCACAGCTGCCCCAATTTTTACTCATGAACCATCTGCATGGTAGAAAGCTGATGATCTTTGTTTGCCCTTTCCTATTCATTTGTTCTATGAGATACGGTATGTGTGTGCTTAGTCCAGCAGGGAGGGAAGTCACTATAAAGAATTTAGAAATCATTTCACAGTGAAAACTGAATGATGTCATTCTTTTTAAGCAAACAATTAAAAAAAAATATAAGGACATAGGAGTTTTACCAGTTGAGGTGCCTGATGTAGATACAGGTCGAACTAGAAGGAGGTAGAATGGTAAGAGATGACCTAACGGGACAGGAACTCCTCCACCTCTGGCATCCAAAAATGGTAAGCAGAGAAACGCTTCAGTTCTACAGTTTATTTGAAAATGGACACCATGGGATAACATTGAATATGCTATAAAAGTAATTTTATTGGTAATATAAACACTAAATTTCTGTTTTATTTATCTACAGTATTTTACTAGTAAACAGAGTGTGAGTGTGTCTACAGTAAATTACTAGAAAATGCAAATAACACTGGGAAGGTTATTGATTTAATACTGACATTTTGGATTAAATATAGAAAATATAGTCACACAACTCCAGACTGAAGCTATCTCAGATCATTACCTTATCTAATTTAAAATATATCTTAGTCATTATATGCACTTTGCCACATTACTGCATCAAACGTACATTTCCGTCAAGCACTGCACATAGTTTTATCACTAATCTCCCAGAGTTATCAACCACAGAACTCGATCAGGCAAGTGAATGCTTAGAGTCAACATTCGGATACGCTCTAGATAATGTAGCTCCACTTAAAATAAAAAGAATTAGAGAGAAAAAAAATCACCCTGATATAACAATCACATGTGCAATTTACAACAGACCACTTGAAAATTACAACATTAATAGCGTCAAAATAAATTGGTAGTATTCCAAATTGCATGGAAAGAGAGCCTTCTTAGCTATAAAAAAGACTCTTAGCTCTGCTACATCATCATGCTTTGCCACCCTAATAGAAGATAAAGCAAAAATAATATTAGATTCTTTATTAATACTGTAGCAAAGACCACTTCAGATGCACCAAAACCAATGGTATGTAGTAGTGATGACTTCATGAATTTTTTCAATGACAATATTGAAAATTCTAGGCACCAAAAATTCAGATTATTAATATAAATCCATTTTAATCTTTGAATTTAAAACTGACAATAGGTGACAATATAGCCGAATCAGAACAGTGATTAGAATGCTTTATTATTAAATGAATGCTTTATTATTATTAAAGCTCTGTCTTAGGTCCACTGCTTTTTTCTGTGTGTGTGTGTGTGTGCGTATATAATATGCTATCTCTGGGTAAAATTACTTATGAACATGGTATTAGCTTCCACTGTTATGCTGATGCCACACAGTTATATGTTTCAGAACAGTCAAATGAGAGACACCAGCTTAACAAATTTGAGGTACATGTAAAAAAAAAAAAAAAAATAAATATATATATATATATATATATATATATATATATATATATATATATATATATATATATATATATATATACCATTAGACACTGGATGCTGCCTCCTACTTAACTCTTAACTCTGACAAGACAGAAGTACTTCTATTAGGACCACATGCAGCTAGAAGCTTTCTGATTACATAGTAACTCTAGATGGCCCTTCAGTTTCATCATGTGCAGCAGTAAAAAATCTTGGTGTGATTATTGACTCTGGTCGTTTCTCCCTCTTGTCATCACAAGGTTTTATTTTTTCTTTTTCCCTTGCCACCATCACCTCTGGCTTGATCATTAGGGGTAAATTTAAATTTAAATGTAAATGTAATATCCTGATTTCTGTAAAGCTGTTTTGGGACAATGACCATTGTGTGCTATATGAATTGAATTGAAATTAGCTGAAAGATTGTTGTCTGTGACTAATATTTCATTTCAATCATAAGTGATTAAGCAGTGATGTCAAGACTCGTGCTTTAAGTCTTAGGTTCTGAAAGTCAGTAATGCTTATGGATAAATGGCCAATGAGTTTCACTGAGCGTAAATGTTTTAACTTTTTAGTTTAACATTAAAGTAAAATGTTGATACAGACTTATTCACTATATGATACAGACATATACAACAGCTAAAGACCCACCTCTTCCGTGAACACCTAACTAAAATGCCAACCCTTAATTTAATACAGTTTTAATACACCAGAACTTCACAGGTTGTCATTGGAGTCCTCTTCCACTCCTCCATGATGACATCACAGAGCTGGTAGATGTCAGACACCTTTTGCTCCTCCACCTTCTGTTTGAGGATGCTCCCAAGATGCTCAATTGGGTTTAGGTCTGGAGACATGCTTGGCTAGTCCATCACCTTCACCCTCAGCTTCTTTAGCCAGACAGTGGTCGTCTTGGAGGTGTGTTTGGGGTCATTATCAGGCTGGAATACTGCATACTGATCATGCTCCGCTTGAGTATGTCACAGTACATGTTGGAATCCATGGTTCCCTCAATGAACTGTAGCTCCCTAGTGCTGGCAGCACTCATGCAGCCCCAGATCATGACACTCCCACCACCATGCTTGACTGTAGGAAAGACACACTTGGCTTTGTACTCCTCACCTGGTTACCACCACACACGCTTGAAACCATCTGAACCAAATAAGTTCATCCTGGTCTCATCAGACCACAGGACATGATTCCAATAATCCATGTACATGTCCTCTTGTGCATCATCTTTAGAAGAGGCTTCCTTCTGGGACGAAAGCCATGCAGACCAATTTGATGCAGTGTGTGGCGTATGGTCTGAGCACTGACAGGCTGACCCCCCACCCCTTCAACCTCTGCAGCAATGCTGGCAGCACTCATACATCTATTTCCCAAAGACAACCTCTGGATATGACGCTGTACGTGCACTCAACTTCTTTGGTCGACCATGGCGAGGCCTGTTCTGAGTGGAACCTGTTCTGTTAAATCGCTGTATGATCTTGGCCACCATGCTGCAGCTCAGTGTCAGGGTCTTGGCAATCTTATTATAGCCTAGGCCATCTTTATGTAGAGCAACAATTCTTTTTTTCAGATACTCAGAGAGTTCTTTGCCATGAGGTGTCAAATTTAACTTCCAGTGACCAGTATGAGGGAGTGTGAGAGTGTTGACACCAAATTTAACACACCTGCTCTCCATTCACACTTGAGACCTTGTAACACTAACAAGTCACATGACACCTTGGAGGGAAAATGGCTAATTGGGCCCAAGTTGGACATTTTCACTTAGGGGTGTACTTACTTTTGTTGCCAGCGGTTTAGACATTAATGGCTGTGTGTAGAGTTATTTTGAGGGGACAGCAAATTTACACTGTTACACAAGCTGTACACTCACTACTTTACATTGTAGCAACGTGTCATTTCTTCAGTGTTGTCACATGAAAAGATCTAATCAAATATTTACAAAAATGTGAGGGGTGTACTCACTCTTGTGAGATACTGTAAGTACAGACTCACAAAGAAAGCATTATTAGAAGTATAAACCTTTAAGAAAAACCTGACTCAAGAGAAATATAAAATACGGTGCA
This sequence comes from Ameiurus melas, assembly GCA_012411365.1. Taxonomy (NCBI): domain Eukaryota; kingdom Metazoa; phylum Chordata; class Actinopteri; order Siluriformes; family Ictaluridae; genus Ameiurus; species Ameiurus melas. The sequence continues at coordinate 12,949,325 of CM022773.1, read as the reverse complement.
CTATTTAGTTGGACATGGGTGTTTAAATGCTGAGACCTGGTGAATTATAGATGAGAATAGTGATTCTTTGTGCTCTTGAACTGTAACAGCCCTTGGGCCCACCTCCTTCCCCTTCCTCCCTCACTGTTGCTCTCTCTCTCTCTTTCTCTCTCTCTCTCTCTCCCTCTCTCTCTCTCTCTCGCTTGTTCTCACTCTCTCTCTGTTCTTCAACCAGCACTGGATAAAACCAACTAAATATGCAATAATATTGACTGATAGCTAAAATGCCAGTAATTCACATATGCTTTTCAGAATATCTGACTGCACACATGATCCCAGAGTGGAGGAGGCAGTATATTTGTTATGAGGTAAGCTGGCAATCTAATCCAAAATAATTCCATTTATTTTGTTTGTCAAAAAGATTAACCAGACTTTTGGGTTTTTGGTTGTTTAAATCTTGTGTTACAGTAATTAACCAAACTATTTTTTTAGGAACTGAATTCCATTCTTACCAGGGAACACAGACAACATATCTTATTTGATAGTAAGTAAAATTAAAAAGTGCATGCACAAAACTGTGAAAATGTATTTTTTTCTGTTATGCAATACATTTTTACAATGCTTATTCTGATATGAAGTCTTATTGCACCACTGACTAGTGTTGCTATGCCATGTCCTCTCAAGAGATGACAAAGCTTTCAAAGCACAGTTTATGCTCCTTCCGTAAGACAATGCTATAATCTCATAAATTATTCTTAATGTAACAGAAACCCTCATAGCATTTATTATCGCACAAAACCTATTCTCACAGTGGAAAAGATAATACAGGGGAAATGAATGATTAATGAACTTTCATAATTAAGTGCTTATCAGGGAAGAGAGTGGAATAGAAGGTAGGTTCATTTTGTGGGTAATCATTTTTACAATATTCTTGTTTTTCTTATATTAACCTTAGTGGTAATATGTTTATTTGTAGAACAAGGTCATCATTTTCCAATATGTGAGGAGTTCCTTGAAAAATGTGACACAGAGCTGAAGAAAGTGGACCTCTTCTATTCAGGTAACTTAAATATAGAAAGTTCAAGGTTGTTTTTGGTTTGATGTTCTTGTGTCAATGATATCACTGAGTTGTGACATTTTCTCAGAAAAATTATCCGAAGCAAAATGGAGGCTGTCCACATTAGGGATTGTTGCTCTAGATGGGTCTGGAGCAGGCATGGGAGAAAGTGGACATGTCCCAGTCTCCTCAGAGGGCTACAGACATCTGCAGAGGAAAAAGACTGAATTACATAAACTTAAAATGGCTGTTGGGGACTTTTATCTGAGCCTGGCTTTTCTCCAGAGCTACCAGGTGGATGTATAGTAATTTCTGTGGAAATCTTGAAGTTGTTTGGACAAAACGTGATCAATAAAGCAGATTCTCACAATAACAATATTTTTCTGATCACAGGAACTGAACTACCAAGGTTTCCATAAGATTACAAAAAAGTATGATGCAAAACTTCCATCTGAGCGTGGCCTACAGTGGAGAACTGAAAGACTAGACACTTCTTTACTACACACTGAGAGACATAGCTGTGAGGAAATGATGTTTAGACTGGAGGTGAGACTATATTGATCAATATACATTGTTCTTTCAGTTAAAGATATGCCTTCTGTATATTCATTTGCATGCTTTCTGTGAATTGAATTGCACAGACCTTTATGCTTCAGCTTGAGGGTGGCAATGAAGAGAAGGCTCTGAGAACACTTGAACTCCCACAGAGGGGAATGGAACAAGTAAGAATTATGAAATCTTCCAAGCTGATTATACAAGTCATATCCAGAACCATAAATAAACTGGGTTTAGCTAAGCTAACAACAACAACAACAACAACAACAAAAAACTATTTGTAAATTGGCCATGCTTTTATTAGTCTTTGTTGACTGCAGTGCTGTTAGAGACAGAGTAATAGTTTCAATCATAAACATTTGACAGATTGTTAAAAGGATTCTCTTACAATACTTTTTTCATGCAAAGACAGCTGGACAGTGGATAACATTTCGGATTGGTGTCACTTGTGGCCTCATTATAGCACTGATAACTTTTATTGCTTTTAAAGGTGAGTTGTAGGACCATGCTAATTCTTTACTCAGGCCCTAAATAACTCTCACTCTCTCACTCATATATTTTATATTTTTATTTTGGCTAATCCTGACTGCTATGTACAAGCATCGAATGAATCACATCTAGAGAACCTGAAGTCACTGCTACAACTCTACAGAGGGAGTTTTCTGCTGATTGAGTTCCTGTCACTGATGGGTTTAACCATGTATTGCTGGAGAAGATCTGGAATCAATAACATTCTCATTTTTGAGCTGGATCCTAGACATCACTTATCACATCATCACGTTTTAGAGGTAACTTGAATCAATTGTCATCATGATCACCACTAGCATAAGTAGTGGTTACTAAAATGCAATCTAGTTGGTGTATATTCATTTCCTTACATTTCTTATGTATTCACTGCAGGTGGCAGGATATTTGGCTGTATGTTGTTGTATTAGTGTGTTGGCCTGGCTACATCCTTCATTCATGTCAATCCCACAACAGCTCCACCCCCTTTTATTCCACAGTCTTCTGCTGCTCTTGCTGTTAAACCCCACATCTATTTGTCACTCGTGGTCTCGTCGCTGGTTCCTAACTGTAATGGTGAGATATGATATTCCAGATTTCATGCCAATACTCTAATATTTAATTTTACTTTAATGTTGCTTATGATGGTTTACAGTTTACTGTCTGGTTTATCTTGATACTGCCGTTATCTTCTGTAGTTAATCAGTAACGTAGTTCCCCATGCCATCCTGTGCATTTATGACACCATGCTGTACTTGTAATTTTACTGAAATCATACGGTTGTACTGTTTTGCATTTCCTGTAGTTTTCACATAATATATTCTTGTACACTGTGCAGCTGTTCTGTGTTCCACTTTTTCCCCTATAGGCACTCTATTTTGCTCTGGTATATGTTTCTGAAATGACAAAAGCAAAACTTATCTTGAGTCATCCCCACAATCCAGCTTAAGTACCTACACTAATTGACCAAAAGTATTTGGACACTTAAGTATCACAACCAGATGTGCTTATTGAACATCCCTTCCAGAACCATGGGCATTAAAATAGGAAAAGTCACCCCATTTGCTGCTGTAACAGACTCCAGTGTTTTGGGAAAGTTTTTCACTAGATTTTGGAGCATCGTTGTGGGAATTTGCCCATTCAAACACAAGACTATTAGTGAGGTCAGGCACTAATGTTGGGTGAGGAGGTATTCTAATTCTTCCCCAAAGGTGTTCAGTGGGGTTGAGGTCAGGGCACTGTGCTGGACACTTGAGTTCTTCCACACTATATACTGTATATACTGTAGATTAGGCTATACTGTAGATTATTTCATTAACATGCTCTGTCATATATACTAGTTTAATTTTGTTAATTGTAAAGAACTTCCAGATTCGCTGACTTAATTAAGATTTGCTGAATTATTATATGATTAATACGTAATTGGAGAAACTATCCCAGACCCCAGTGTTCATAAAATCATTGCACAAAAAAGTGATATAGTCCTGACATACAGTACTAAGCAGCTAGGCAAATTATTTTATTGTTAGGCTCTTCTGACTGATTATATGGTTCCAGTATCATAATCGTACTGCAATGGCAACAGCAGCAAACGTAGCCTGCATTCATTTAGGGTATGTTTTGGATGTTTTACTTTATATGCAGATGAGTACAAACATATGACCCCATTTTCATTATTGAAAGTTTTCTCCCTTTCGCCAATGATGCACACAACAGCTACAGTTGCAGTTCTCCCTGGTGGAGAATTTTCCACCTGTGAATGAATGTGTGAGTGAGATGCCATGATGTATTGTATCTTCCTGTAGCAGCACCACTACTCTTGTGTATCCACAGTGGAAGGTCCTGACAGCACCTCTCTGGCCTGTTGGGTTCGCAGATTGCTGGCTAGCTGACCAGCTCAACAGTCTCGGTCCTCTTATCTTGAGCCTGTGGGACTTGCTGTGCTTCTACATCTTTCAGATAAACTGGGCAGATCTGCAGGATGGCAGCTCTCTGATTAGAGGTACAGAAAATTCCAGATCACTGCAATCCAACATTGTGCATCGTTTTCTAAACAATCGATTAAAATACAACATCAAATACTTTTGCTGGAGAGTATAAGTCCTTATCACCTTGCGGACAGTTTATTAGTACTTAAGTAAAATAACTGTTAATAAATGGTGTAACATTTATGTTATTTCACTGTGTGTGTAAATTTAGATCTGACAACAGGAACGGTGCAATCTCACTCCATGTGTTATATCTGTTTATGTTTCGTGTATGTGTTCCAGAGAGTGAAGACTGGGAAAGGCAGAGCAAAGTAGTCATATGTCTGATTCAGTGCTTCCCTCCATGGCTGAGGTTTGCTCAGTGTCTTAGGCACTTCTGGGACAGTGGGAACACAGTGCATCTCCTTAATGCTGGCAAATACTCCACTGTCTTTCTCATGGTCACTTTTGCAAGTCTCTACAACACAGCAAGAGGTGGTTAAATTTCTGTAAATTTCTGTAATTAAAGATATCTGATATGTCAATGAGTGTCGCATGTAATGCTCATGGTATTGTTTTAACAGTTTATATACAGTAGATAGCAAAATCTACATAAAAAGTGTTAATACCATGAACATAAAAAAGAGACATATCAGTTATCTTAAGTTATCAGTTATCATAACTCTTAATGGTCATATGGTTTATATTTTTACCATCGTTCTTGAATCAATATACTCCAACATTTTTTTTTTAAACCTAATTTCAATCTATCATGTTTGTAGCATGTGAATCATTTCCCTGTATTGACAGCGAAATGGAAAACCTGCCTACATGAAAGTTATAATCTAAAGGCAGTTTTGGGGGCAGGAAATAAACATCTATATGAATCATACTATATTTCTGTAAAAACTTTTACAAATTCTTCAGTCAAAGATATAGATGTAAGTCTGTACATTTTAAGAGGGAAGAATTAGTTTCATTACTAATGTAGTCAGTGTAGCTCAAAGTAAACATGGAAGTGTCTCAGTTTCCACCTGTTTGTGAATAATTACCACAAAACCTTAGGAAAATTGTAGGAGCCTGATTTACAATGTACTTTGTTGCGCCGGGGTTTATTAAAAATACATAACACCCTGGTAAAACCCTTTTCTCTTCCTTCCTGCAATATATAAATATTTATTTATTTTTAATATCATGGGTAACGCACTATTTAACAGTAGGTGTTAATAGGGCTAAATGATATGCTATATAGCCAAAGGTTTGTGACACCTGACCATCATGCCCATATGTGGTTCTTCCCCAAACTGTTGCCAAAAAGTTGGAAGCACACAACTGTACAGGATGTCTTTGTATGCTGTAGCATTATCATTTCTTTTAACTGATACTAAGAATCCCAAACCAGTTCCGGCATGACAGTGCCCCTGAGCACAAAGCAAGCTCCATGAAGACATGGCTTGCCAAGGTTGCTGTGGAAGAACTTGAGTGTCCTGCACAGAGCCCTGACCTCAACCTCAACTTTTGGATAATTGGAAAACAGACAGAACCCCAGGCCTTCTTGCCCCAAAGCTTGCCTGACCTCACTAATGTTCTTGTGGCTGATTGGACAAATCCCCACAGCCATGCTCCAAAATCTAATGGAAAGCCTTCCTAGAACAATGGAGATTATTATAACAGGGTGGAGGTTGTTATAAAAGCAAAGGGAACTAAATCTGAACATTTAAAAAGCACATATGACTGGTTTGGTGTCCACAATCCTTGGTCTGGTGTCTGCAATACTTTGGCCATATAGTGTACCTTCGTGACGTAACTGACCTAAACCTTCATAAACATATATATTGCATTATTTCAACACGCTTACTATTAACCCTGCTTATGTACATTTTTAAAATGTTGATGTAACACCAGAGTCAAGCAAAATAGATTTATTTATTTATGTGTTTGCTTGTTATTTTTTATTTTTCATAAGATTATGACACTTTCCAGGATTACTTATGTTAGAACATAATGACAACAGGGTTTGTAGTTGTATCAGTGTATTTTAGTGCATGTCATAGTCACACACTGGTGATGTAACATATTGTAGGTTAGGTTAATTAGAGAAATTATTCCGAGCGCTGTAGTGTTTAAGTAAAGTGAGTTTCATATTTCTGCTTATAAGATTTTGATTTGTAAGTGTCACACATCAGCAGTGCATTGTGCTTATTTGTTGTGATGTTCTGACATAAGAAAGTGTAATAACAGCCCTATCACAGCACATATCACTCATGTATTATATCAACTTGACAGTTGGAATTTTATTATATATATTTTTTAATGAATTATTATTATTATTGTTATTATTTTTTACAGCTTTTGGAATAAGCATCTAGAAAATCAGTCATCTTTCTGAGTTATATTACTTGGCAGTAAGAGATATATAACAAAATATGTACATTTGATAGAATCACAATGATACAATGATCTATGTCCTTTAGAAAAGTCTGATCCGGCCATGGAGGAGAGTGTGTATGTGTATATGTATCTGTGGGCCATGTCTACCTGCATAAGTGTAATAGTGACCGTAAGCTGGGACCTAAGGATGGACTGGGGACTGCTACAAGGAAATGGACTTCTGAAAGAGGAGCTACTTTACTCCCGAGAGGTATAATACACACATATATCTGCCCTCATAATCAACAACACTGTGCTATATTTTTTAAATGTTCACAGAGAATACTGAGATGTACTGTGCAGATGCAGTGTAATTTGATACACCCAATACGTCAAGATATGTTATTATATATCGAAGTCTAGCTGGGCTAAAATTAGAATTTAAATGGACATTCCACATTGATAGTTTTATCATATTAAATCTAATCATAGTTGAACACTTAGTCATGCATCTTTGTCTTTTGATGTTCATTTTCTTTCAACCCCAACATATTTTGTTTATTTTTGATGTGACTTTTTAGGTGTATTACTATGCAGCCATGTTAGCAGATGTGCTACTGCGGATCTCCTGGGCTATTAATATCCTCTTGGCTCAGATAAAGGATTCAGCTGCTGTTGTTACTGTTAGTGCCATACTGGCTCCACTGGAGGTCCTCAGGTTAGATTTACATTACAGTAAGGCACTAAAAATGTATTGATTCTTGAAGTTGCTCAGGCGAATCCCACCATTGCAGTAACTTGACACTTGTGTTTTGAGAATTAATGTTTTAAAAATCCATTTACTTTTAAATATTGTTTCTGAGAAAATCAACCAATTTAATTTAATTTAATTTAATTTTTTTATTCTGCAGGCGTTCAATCTGGAATTTCTTTCGGCTGGAAAATGAGCACCTGAAAAACTGCAGGCAGTGTCGAGCCATTCGTGATTTTGATTTGCCTGCTAGTCCAATAAACCTGCCGCAGAAGATCCTCATTGAGAAGCTGAAGGACCCAAATGAGCAGATTATTGGCGAACAGGAAACTAGTGCCTCACACCGTAAACCTACTTGTTCACTACTGAGATATCTAAGGTGATCATTTGCACTAATATTAATTTGCTTTACATATATTTACATTACAAGTAGAAGATTATTCATATGACTTTGACATAATGGTTTTGATAGTAAATAATTGCAGACATTTTTAGAAGCAAGCTAATTCTCTCATTACAGATCAAGAGTTAAGGAAACAAACTTACCAGTAGGGAGCCCAGAGATGGAGTCAACATAATATCTATAAGGATGACAAAGAAGGCCTGAAAATGGGTGCACACATAAATGTTGATTAGGTGCTTAGTCAGCAAGGAAAAAAAATCATGATTACAGTCCCCATGTGTAATATATGAAGAAGCAGTTCCAATATTTCCCTCAAAATAATACTTTCCTTTATTTCACTTCAAAATCCACCAGTAATTCAATTTTCCAGACCAGCTGATATGCAAAAATCAGGCAAGCATGTACAATACAGCAGCTTGAGCCCAAGCGAATAAAGAGGAAAAAAGAGCATGGGAGGAGAAAGTGAGAGTCCAGCATTTCTCTCTCCAGAGAACTGATGTTCTCTGTTCTGCTTCCTACTCTGTGTTCAAGTCAGCAGTCCCACAGTCAGCTGTTTTTCTTTTCTTTTAAATAAAGTATCTTTATGCTCTCCTCCTGTTATAGTCCAAAACCAACAGTATAGCTTTGATATCTGAAGCAATGTATGTTGTGTTAATGAACAGGTTCAGCTTTTTTTCTTGCCATGCAGTGGTCCATGAACATGAACCAGTTCTCCATTTGTATTGTAAAGGTCATTCAGAGGAAAGTAGTCAGTAAAATGCTGAGCATCACATGCATAACAATCCACTCAGTCGGATGTTCGCATGTATTAATGTATATATGTGTGTGTGTGTATATGCATATGTGTGTGTATGTTTGTATGTGTGCATGTAAGAGAGAGAGTATTACTTATGATAAATTACTGCATTAGCACGTACAGCTTTTTGCAAAATGCTGTATTTGTCATTGAAGTTCTCTGATATATTCATTGCATGTCAATGTCCATCGTGCAGATTTTGACATGTTATTTAAGTGGCATGAAGCCATATAATTAGTGATAGCACTCCTTGTTTGAAGAATAGATGAGGTTAGAATGGCGTGGAAAAGGGAGAACTCACTGGTCTTCTACCAGTGCCTGCTCTTCACTGTGTTCCTCTGGTTGGCTTTTGGGGCTGCTACTGTCCCCGTCAACTCTCTTACTGGCCGGGTTAATGGCGAGGACTGTCCCTTCTCTCTCTGAGTTCTCCAGATGCCTCGGAGCCACATCTTCTGGATTGTCCACAGAGCGTGATCGCAGCACTTCAGCCTTGTTCGTCTCTGTGATGGCTCTCTCCTCTATGACGACTCCAGGGAAGTGATTTCTCAGTGTCTCTCTGCAGTCACCATAGAGATGCTGCTCCAGAGTTAGGTTTGCCTGGGCCAGGTGTTTGAAATCAGACTCAAACAGGAAGGAAGGACTAGGCTGGGTGACTCCGTCTACCTGGCCTAACACCACGGAGCCCCTGTACACCTCAATAGCCTCGGGCAGCATAGACTTGATCTTGGGCAGCCAGCGCTTACGAACCCGGCGTGCGTTGGTACACATGTCTGCGGCGATCACATTCATCTCACTCTCCTTGAAGTTTGGGGCGAAGTTCTGACAGTAAACTTCAAAGAGGAGACAGAAAAAATGAAAACAGGAGAATTCTTATGAATATTAACCAGCTGAAATAGAGGAGCAGTTTGTTATTTATAGAGTCCTCTGCTGCCTGAAGTGAAATTGCTAATAAAAGAGACAGAAGCCTTCCTCTTCACCCGAATGTCCCTTTCAGCTTTATTCAAAATACAATACGTATGCCTACAAGTTTGCCTATTAAAAGCAGAGCTGAGTATCACTGACAGGGTGATTGTGGTGGGGCAGAAGATGAAATTAATAAACATCCACATGTCCACTTCATGAAAAAATTGCAGTTTAGCTCAAGAATCAGTTTTATTTAGGCTCTGAAATGCTATGATACTTATAGGTTCAGAAACACTTTAAAACTTTTCAAACTGAACATTTAATATGTGAATCATCCAATAGAGTTTACAGTGGACTTAATGTGCTCTATGTGAACAATTTTGACCACTATTAACACATGGGACACATTGGAAAAGAGTTCTATTAAGCGATACTGACAAGACAAACTAAACATAGTCACATACATGAGGAACTAAAGAAGACTCACGTTTGACTGTGTTGAGTATGCGGCTGTCCAGAGGTTTGCGATTGGGATCACAATTGGAGGAGCGGATGCCTGTCCCACAGCTGTCTGCCAGTGTGTTCCTGCAGTTGTCATACCACAGTCAGCCACAGAGGGGCACACACTGCACATTTCACTAACAGCCATGTTTATCACATACATCACTGATTCTTTGAAAATCTATATTGCAGATACTGCTGATATTCTGATAGGTCATATCTTAGGTATTTTAAAGGCATTTATTTGATAAAACCAAAAGGTATACATGTCAAAAAACAAGGTATACATAATAGCGACCCTCTACAGACCTGTCAAAAAAAGCAGCAAGCAGGCGTCGGAGAAGGACTTTGTGCTTGACCCCAGCACACAAGTGGCAATTCATCAGCTGCCCACGTGTCATGAACACACCAGATCCTTTCACAACCACAACAACAAAGAAACAATGAGATTTCAACTCTCTAAGCATGCTATCCTACTCAGTCAGCTGATAAGCTTTTTCTGAAATGGGATAGAATTGCAGAGCCAAGGCCTTACCTGCAATCAGCTCCAGTCTCTCGCCTGGATCTCCCTCTGTGTAGAGTGCAGGGTGGCAGCGGTAGCCGATCTGACTGATAAGTCCAGCAGGAAGAGCTTCTCTGTCCCCTCCGAGCAACGTGCAGAAGCGGCTCTCCAGGGATGGAGGCAGGGAGGATACCTCCATCTTCTCATGCACTAGGAGGAGAGGAGAGACAAACACATAGTATCAAAAGGCCTTCAATCCTAAATGTTCAGCCAAGTGTATTTTAAGATTTCGTCCATTCTGACATTTACTGCCATAGAGACTGGCCGAGACACCATAGATCTTCCCACTGGTAAGGTTGTCATATGAGTCATCTTCAAAGTCTTCTTCCTCGTTCTGATGGGAAGTGGGGCTGTCCGTGGTGGGCAGGCTGGAGGCTCCGGGGCTTGAGTGATCTCTTGATGAGTGCTCGTACGGGTGAACTACACTCAGTGTCCCGTTTCCTGCACCAGTGGTGTAGAAAAGTGTACTCCCCCTCAAAGATCTGCTCCTGAGTCCCTTGGCATCGTCCTCGGTTTGCTTGAGCTCGCCGCTCTGAGTACACACAGGGGTCTCCAGCTTCTCCTCTTTAATTTTACAGACAGCCGTAGGCCGGTCGCCTAGCAACAGTGAGGCGTTGTTGTTGTTTGGGCTGGGAGGATCGTCTGTGGCAGATGTCTGCGAGTCACAGAATGGAGCATTGGCCTTGAACATCAAGTCCATCCCACGCTCTACAATGTTCTGGATCTGCAGGTAACCGGCTGTGTACATGACCATGAGCTGGTCACTGGCTGTCACTGTCATCCTGCCGGTGTAACAGAAAGACAGAATCTGCTGGAAACAGGATGGGGCCACCGAAGAGGGCAGTTCAAACAGAGTCTGGCTGCTGTCACTGAAGAGGTCACGGAAGTAAAGGCTGCTGGCGGCCAGCACGGCACGGTGGGCCTTAAAGGCCTGCCCATTCACCATAATGGCCACGTCACAGTGCTGGCCCAACAGCCTCTGCTCATTCAGGCTGTCCAGCACTGCACTGCCAAAGTTGGGGATCTCCATGTGCAGGAGCTGAGACATTGCGCCAGCTTCAGATCTCCACAGAATTCCCAGTGGGCATCTGCAAAAGGACATTCCACACAGAATATCAATAGACAGGACAAACAGAAAAAGTTCCAGAACAAAAAACAGGATTTGACCTTATTCCTAAAAGTAAGCACTTGCTGTGATCCTGGCTCTTTCGTATCCCAGAGGACAACCAAAAGGAAATAGAAACCTGGAGGAAAAATACTGCACAGCAACTCCCCTACTAAATGCCACACTCTCTCCTCTAGCACTAGCACAGTCTATATGTTTAGTAACTCTGAATTAGCTTGTGAGAAGTATTCAGAGAAAGCTGCAAACTGACCCACCAGCCCTACCCTCCCTCCCTGTCCCACCATCCCACTACCTGACCTCTAGAGCAGAATCCTCCGAGAAGGGATAGAGAAGGCAGACTGGCTCCTCACATTAGCTCAGCAGAATGAAGGAGAGCAGGAAAGAAAGAGAGAGAGAGAGAGAGAGAGAGATGTGTGTCTCAATCCATCCTCGCCTCTCTACACAGGACTTCCTAGCAAGAGGGAAAGCGAGCGTCTGTGTGCAATCGATGCACCATCTACTGTATGTCACAGAGCGGGAGAGAGAGGCTATAGGCACAGACACAGAGACGGGGGAGAGAGGGGGAGGGAGGGAGACTGAGAGAAAGTCATTTAAGGACACATGGAGAGTGAGGGAGAGAGAGAGCAAAAGAGAACAAGGAGAGAGAGAATGAGGCTGATGCAGATAATTGCCCTGCAGAGTATAACTCGTGCATGTGCTATAGAGACAAAAAGCTGGGCAAAGCCAGAGCAATTGCTTACTTTTATTAGAGCAATCAAGAGATGGGAAAGAGGGTAGAAATGGGAGAATTGTCTCATGTCATCCTCCGAGACTGAAACAGGCGCAGTCACATAATCCATCAGGAGCCCCCCTCCCCATCCCACCTCCGATTATTTACATTAAAGGCAGACAAATGGAGCGTGCCAGGCGAGCAGCGCTGCAATGCAGTCCCTGTCACAGGCTGGCATGCTCAGTACAGAGTCTGCATACCCAATCAGATGTGCCAACACGGCATCAGACAGATACTCCTCCGATAAGAGCCAGATGAGGGGATAAAAACGCAAAGCAGGTGCAGACTCAGCCTCCAAACTGCTCCTGCTTTCATGTCTCTACCTAAAAATGACAAAGAGCAGGCTTTTTGACAAAGTGTTAAGACTGTGAAATTGTCATTATTCGTGAGACGGAAAGCTCAACCACTGCAGTGTGAGGCAGACTATATGGAGCAGCACTAGGGTGGTAAAGCAGCATCACTCAGCACAGTAGATGTGAAAGTGGAGGGAGGGAGGGAGGGAGGGGGGGTTCTGAAGCCCTGCCTTTGACTCACTGCCTTTTAAGGCTAAGACGCCAATGGAGCATGAGTCAGCACTATTTAAGAGAAACATAAAAACGTCAGAAACATGCTGGCTGCGTGTCTAATATTAGAGGGAAAGCTTTATATCAATGATGTCTGTCAGACATATGCCCTTGTAAGTGCAGCAAGAGCTGAGCTCACCTGACTGTCTGGTCTTCTGAAAAACTGTGAAACTGTGTCACAACCCCCTCCCACTCCAAATCAGACCAAATCTGACCATGTTTCAACATAAGCTGGACAATTTCCTTCATATACTGTATGTTCACTTCATTCTAAATGGCACTTTCTGCATGTTTCACTCATAGACGTGAGCACGAAGTCATCAAACTTTTTTTTTTTTAATTATTATGATTCAATAATTCTCACTGTAAGGCAAATCTCTGCTTCGATGATTCGGTGATTTAGATTATCCCAGAGTGCTGAACACAACAATCTACTTGTTCTTTTGGAGAGAGAGTTCCTATATCAACAGCTATTAAGCTGACAGGCAGGATGTTAGAAAAAGAGAGACTGCATGGTTACACGTATGATGTCCCTAGTGAAAAGAGACTGCAGTCTGAGCTGTGGAGGGGAAAGTGGTGTCTCTATATTGCCCCCTGGAGGAAACAGGAAGCAATGTTTGCTCTTTTTTTATTTTTTGCCAACTTGGCGATTCTCTCATTTGAGTTTTTAGATTATTTTAGAGACAGCATTTTTGAAAAGGGGCCTAAAAACTAATCTATTGACTTTTGGTGAAGACTTTAGTTACAGTGGTGCCTCAAAGTTTGTGAACCCTTTAGAATTTTCTATATTTTTGCATACATATGTCCCAAAACATCATCAGATTTTCACACAAGTCCTAAAAGTAGACAAAGAGAACCCAATTAAACAAATGAGACAGAAAATATTATATGTAGTCATTTATCTATTAAATGATCCAATATTACATATTTCTGAGTGGCAAAAGTATGTGAACCTCTAGGATTAGTAGTTGATTTGAAGGTGAAATTAGAATCAGGTGTTTTCAATCAATGAAATGACAATCAGGTGTGTGTGAGTGCTCTGTTTTATTTAAAGAACAGGGATTTTTCAGCTGTAGTTCTCTGCAGTTCATCCAGAGTGATCATGGGCCTCTTGGCTGCATCTCTGATCAGTCTTCTCCTTGTCTGAGCTGAAAGTTTAGAGGGACGTCCAGGTCTTGGTAGATTTGCAGTGGTCTGCTACTCCTTCCATTTCAAAATGATCACTTGCACAGTGCTCCTTGGGATGTTTATAGCTTGGGAAATCTTTTTGTATCCAAATCCGGCTTTAAACTTCTCCACAACAGTATTACGGACCTGCTTGGTGTGTTCCTTGCTCTTCATGATGCTCTCTGCGCTTTCAACAGAACCCTGAGACTATCACAGAGCAGGTGCATTTATACAGAGACTTGATTACACACAGGTGGATTCTATTTATCACCATCAGTCATTTAGGACAACATTGGATCATTCAGAGATCCTCGCTGAACTTCTGGAGTGAGTTTGCTGCACTGAAAGTAAAGGAGGCCGAATAATTTTGCACGCACCACTTGTCAGTTTTTTATTTGTTAAAAAAGTTTAAAATATCCAATAGATTTCGTTCCACTTCACAATTGTGACCTACTTGTTGGTGATTCTACACAAAAAATAACATTTTATATCTATATGTTTGAAGCCTGAAATGTGGCAAAAGGTTGAAAAGTTCAAGGGGACCGAATACTTTCGCAAGGCACATTCTTTTCAATAACCTCCATGAGCCATTGAATCCATTGAATCTCTCAGTTTCTTTATCTTTTCACGATCTGTTTTAGCTGAGGTAGCCACCACAGCCTCCCAAATGCTGTTCAAAAAGGTGAATTGTCTTCCCTCACTGTAAATCTCAGGCTGGCTCAGAACATCTCAATAGGATTTAAGTCAAGTGAGGATGGGTCTACAGTGCATAATACTGGGAAAAGATTCAGGGTATCAGGAGAAATTTCCTTGGGTAAAGGTCAAAGCTTGCGAGTCTTGTTCAGTGGTGGTCGTGTTTTAGCCTCAGATATCTGAGCACTTGACACCTTGTATTTTTGGACACTTTTCAGGTTTAAGTTCTGAAATATTGCGGCACTGGAGACTAACGGGTTCTTGGTAATCTCAAGTTTTTATTCTTCTTAAGTCATTTGCAGTCAACTAACGCCTTTTTGTCTCCACATGCTTTTTTTTTTTCATCGACCCTGTTGAATATCGTTAACAAAGCGCTTGACTGTCACGCCTTGATAATTTTGCAATCTTCAGTTTTCTACATGCTACATTACATTTTTTGACGTTTCAGTAAGTTAAATCTCTTTGGCCAATTTTCCTGAATTAGAGACGCTGCCTAATAATTATAAAACAACTTATATAGGGTGTTAGTCACTTAAAGTCACACTCTCCCTTATTAAACAATTTAAATTCTCCTGAAAATAAATTATACCCTGTTAGCATTCAGGTTTATATGGTTAAGAGTTGGGTCATATGCATAGAAATAACGATCAAATCGTAATACTGACTTGCTTAATAATTATGCATGCAGTGTAACATACACAAAATTGCTTAAGTTAAAATAAAAAAAAAATCATTCAGTTCAATTAAATTTTATTTATATAGTGCTTTTACCAATGGATATTGTCACACAATACAGAAATCGGAATATAAAATTAACAAAAATTGTACATTTATCCCTAATAAGCAAGCCACCCCAGGCACAGGAAAACTCACAGAGATGACAAGAGGATGAAACTTTAGACTCTACCCATGCTCATCTGGGTGACACCAAATAGTGTGATGATTTCTCTTCTGTAAATGTATTCTAAAGGATCGAATAGTGAGAATTGTGCTGAAAAGAACTTATGAAACGTATAAAAATCATTAGAGTTGTAACTTTATAGTATCAAACTGCAGTTTTCAGCTTTTAACAAGTTTTCTACTGTTTTTAACAATTGCAGTCTTTAGGCTATTCAAGAAAGAACATCTAAAACCATGTTTAGGGTGTGCGTGTGTCACCGTCCACAGTAATCTCATGGTGATGGTCAGAGTTGACAAGAAGGGACACGAAGGATAAACTCAACTGTAGCATTTATATGAGAAATCCAAACATCTCAGCAATAAATCAGAAATGCATGAATGGTGCCAATAAACACATTTTATTTTTCAAACAAATTACAAGATCATAAAAAAATTCTGCAATTCCACAACTGCACCTACACAATGTATACATGACAACTCCAAAAATACTCTTCACGTAAAAATACTCCATACTTAAAACTACAGAAAATAAAACGGTGTCATTTTGTAGCAGCTGAAAAGGCCATTTGTCTGTGTACCTATGAACATGGGAGAGGTTTGTTTACGTACTCTCCTGACACAGAAGCAGTCATTTAGTAAGGCTAATTCATCAAAACAAGCACACCGAATTACATAACTGCTTTAACAGGTTTAAAAACTGTTCCCATTTAATGCAGTTAAATAAATGGGAAAGCTCATCAAATGCTGAAAATGGAAACATGAATGAAACTAAAATGTTCCTGTATTTACACATAATTCCTACACAAAGATCATCCTGACAAAAACACACTGTCTGTAGTGTACATGGCTATTAAAGACTTCAGGTTACCTGATAAAATGGCTTTAGATCCTGAAGCTTCTAAACACTAAATTAAAACCTATGATCTGATATTAAAGCTGTGACGATCCTTTATGTACTCAATTCACAATATTCTTCCAATGATTAAAAAAAATCCAGCTGAAATAGTCCTGATGCAACAGTCAAGGTAGGAATATAATAGGAATTGCTTATCATCATAATAGATGCATTAAGACAGTCAATTTCCATATCAATAATTTAAGCGTGCTTTCAGTGAGATACCACAACATCATTTCACAGTAGCTGACAAACTGAGCTAGTAAAATAGGTTCAACATCGTTTTGGTTTTAGAGCACTAGATAGAATTTTGGGAACAGAAATAAAAATCAGAAGTACTGAACTGCATCAAAAAAAAGGCTACAATCACGTGAGCCTGAGGAAATAATGCTCAATGCACTGATGTACAATACATGACTAATATAACAAGCTACAAGGTAAAAAAGTTCAGTAAATGGTCCAATGCACTGGCACGCAACTCAGAATCCCATCACAGAACACTATGTGAACTGAATTAATGATGAGGTCCTATAAAGACCATTAACAAAGAGGCCAAAGGTCCACAGTACAGACTACATTATAAAACACATCCAAGAGTTAAACGCAACAAAATTTCTGTCACTTCTATCCAGTTTAATTGTAGGTCAAGGCAGTGATTTAAAAGGGGGTCAGCTTCCCTGCTAACCCTCGATGACGGGGTAAACAATTCCACAATTTGCATTTAGGGGCATACTCTGCTTCATTATAATGCCTATAAATAACTGTTATACATACTATTTCCATAAAAATAGACTTCTTAGACCTCAGTACTCTTTTGATTAAAATATTTGTAAAACAGTTTTGACCCTTTAAAACATCACCTCTGCTTGTATCAGGAGTGACAAAAACATCCACTCAGAGGTTAACCTTACAAGTAGGTCAGACACATGATGTTAATTTCAATGAAATTCATAAATCAGCCTCACATTAGGACATTAGTCTCAATACAGCAAAACAATACAATAACCAAATAAATAAAAAATAATAATAATAATAAAAATCCTTCGACCCCCTAGCAGGAGTTTCCTATATTACACTGAGGTCTCTCCCAAGAGTTTCTGAATGTGCCATTTGACTGCTATACATGCAGTCTGTGGTTTTTTATTTTCCACCTTTTGGAGCGAACACGGAAGAAGAAGAACATGAGCATGAGAAAGACGCAAGAGAATGCGTACAACAGAACACACAGGCTCATGTCCACACCAGAGAAGCCCAGTCCCAAGAATGGGAGGTTAGGCTCCTTTTGGATGACTCCAGTTTCACTTTCATCAGCTTGCTTCATGTGTTTTGGAACACCTTCAGGAGATGGTTTCAACCCTTTAATTATAACACTAGATGGGGTTGATATGGCTTTGTCAGCTGCAACTGCACCTGCTTCTGGGTGGAGATCACTGGTGTACTTGGGGGAGATATTGGCAGCACTATAATGTTTTTTGAGGAAAGCAAGGACCATATCTTCATTCCACACATGTAGCCCATCCTGTTCTTCATGGCATGTTGGACAGAGGTCAGGAGTGGGCCATTGTGTTTTTGGAAACATGGGGTCTTCACTCATTGACCCTATATAGAATGAAAACAATTGGCTCGTATTATTGAACAACAATATGACAATTCTTAGAAACTTAGCACTGCAAATCCACCAATCCATATTCCATGTCTGCAGCTTACCTGCTAGCCTGGCATTAACCTGGTTATGTTTCCTCCATAACCAGAGCACTGCTTCATCCAGAGACTTCACCTGGCTCATGGATTCCTGTGCCATCTCCTCAAAGTGTTTTCCACACTCACGGCAGCCGAAGAACATGCCAATGTACTGTCTCATCGTTTGTAGCACGGCCAGTGGATCATCCTCCAGTGCTGAGAGAGTCAAGGTTACAAAGCAGGAAAATCTCAGTATGAACATAACCAGAGCACAAGTTCATATAAACACCTCGAACCGATCCATCCATAAAAAATTAACTAGATTCAATCTTAAAAAAGGAAACTGTTCATTTACAACCCTTATGCTTCATCCGAGTACTTAATATCAAATAAAGGCTTTTCAGCCACTTAATTGAGGAAAGCTGAAAGCGCTTGGCTCTTCATACCGGTGTTGGCAAGCGCGTCTGGCCGGCTGGCAGCCTGCACAGTGAGCACGTGGAAGAGGGTCCAAAGGGAGCAGGGGTATCCTCGGAGTGCCACACTGCTGCCCTGGCAGCCTAGCCATTGCACACGCTCACTCAGGTGCAGTCCGGAGATCTGGCACACAACAGCACAGTGCAACAAATACCAAACCAGTTATAATCGTTGAGCAAAATTTCTGCAGACTACATTTCTGGTGCAGGTCATTTCTGAAACATAAGGCCGTTTTCAACGGCAACGCGTTCCAGAGTAACGGGTGCGTACAAGTGATGACGCACAAACTTCCTCACTTTCTGACGTGTTTGAGGAGATTCTACATCTATATTTTTCAGTTTTTGGCCAAGTGCACACACACACACACACACACACACACACACACACACACACACACAAAGTGCCCTCCACTAATATCGGCACCCTTAGTAAATACGCGCAAAAGGTGGCTGCAAAAATTTGCCTTTATTGTTAAACCTTTTGAAATTTTGTTAAAACAAATTCACAAAAATACTCTGCTCTCATGGATATCAAACAATTGTAAACAAAACAGGTTTATCAAACACAATAATTATTGGCACCCCTATGAATCCATATGAGAAAAATATATTTGAAGTATATCCCAACTGATATTTAAATTTCTTTTTGTACACCAGGGTTTCACAGGACCATAAATATGAGGTAAAATATAGGCCAAATTCCCTTAGTCAATATAGCTGTGATGTGTGGCAAAAAGTTGTTGAGCTTCACAAAATGGGAAGTGGCTATAAGAAAATAGCACAAGCATTGAAAATGTCCATTTCCACCATCAGGACATTTTAGAAGTTCCAGTCGACTGGAAATGTTATGAATCAACCTGGAATTGGACGCATGTCTATATTGTCTCAGCGCACTGTGAAGAGGATGGTTTGAGTAGCCATAAAAATCTCAGTTGGAGTATTGCAGAAGTTAGTTGTGTATTCAGGTCAGAAAGTCTCCTAAAATACAATCCAAAAGTCACCTACATCACCACAATTTGTTTGGAACGGTTTCAAGAAAAAAAGCCTCTACTCTCATCCAAAAACAAACTCAAGTGTCTTTAGTTTGCCAGACACTACTGGAACTTCAAATGAGATTGAGTTCCATAGTCAAAGGAAACCAAAATAGAGCTTTTTGATAATAAACACCAGAGGTGGTTTTGGCGCACACAGAGTTGTGTATTAAACCGTTAAATATGGGTGATGGCTCTTTAATATTTTAGGTCTGTTTTTCTGCCAGAGGACCTGGCCATTTTGTTAGTCAATGCTGCCATGTATGCTATCAAATATAATGGATATTAAATGAAAACCTGACTGCATCTGCCAGAAAGCTTGGAATTGGCCGTGGTTGGATCTTCCAGCAGGACAATGGTCCAAAAGCAATACAAAATCAATACAAAAACGATTTACTGGACACAAAATCAAGGTCGCGCCATGGCCATCCCAGTCCCCTGACTTGAAACCAATAGAAAACCTGTGTGGTGAACTGAAGGAGTCCACCAGCATGGACCTCGAAATTTGAATGATCTGGAGAGATTATGTATGGAGGAATGGTCTCAGATCCCTTGCCATGTGTTCTCAAACCAAAGTTTTTTGGCTGACAGGAGTGGAACCCAATGTGGTCTTCTACTGTTGTTGCAAATCCACCTCAAGGTTTCTAAGAGTTTATTTGAGTTACTATATCCTTCCTGGTAGCTTGAACCAATATGGCCATTTTTCTCTGACCTGAACAACAAAGACTGCAGACCATCCACTCACAGGATGGTTTTTGCATGCATATATTTTATTTATATATATATATATAATACATTATACACACGCACACACAGTGGGGGAAATGAGTATTGAACGAGTCAACATTTTTGTTTTCAGTATATATATTTCAAATGAGGCTATTCACAAGAAATTTTCACCAGAGTTTGATATTAACTCCGCACAAAGAAATCCTTAAAAACATTAAAGTCCATAAATGAAGTTATGTTTAATAAAGTGGAATGACGCAGGAAAAAAGTATTGAACACGCTAACTGAAATTTATTTAATACTTAGTGGTGAACCCTTTGCTCGTAATGGCCGCTTCAAGACACTTCCTGTGTGAAGAAATGAATCGGCCGCGGTATTCAGGTGTAATTATGGCCCATATTTTGGCAAAACATTGTCTTTAAATGTTGTTCAACTGGATTAAAGTCAGGTACATTAAAGTCCTAGTTCCTTCAATTATATGAAGTCTGCCAGTACCACGTGATGAAAAACAGCCCCACACCATGATGTTTCCACCTCCAAACTTCACTGTTTGTGTAGTGTTTTAAGGGTGATGTGCAGTGCCATTTCTTCTCTAAACATGGAGTGTAGTCTGACTGCCAAAAAGTTAAATTTTGCTCTCGTCTGACCAGACTACACTCTCCCAGTATTTAAGGTTTGTCAAAATGAGTTGTAGCAAACTTTAAACGAGCTTCGACATGCCTTTTCTTCAGTAATGGAGTCTTACGGGGTGAGCATGATCAGTGGAGTGCATTGCCTATTGTTTTCTCTGTTACAATGGTACCTGCTGCCTCAAGTGTTTCTGGAGCTCTTTCTGAGTGGTCCTTGGCTCTTGGGCTATTTTTCTGACTGCCTGGTCAGAAATCTTGTGAGGAGCTCCTGTGCGTGGCCGGTTGATGACGGAGTGATGTTGCTTCCACTTGTGGATAATGGCCCCAGTGTTGCTCACTGGAGGATTCAGAAGTTACGTAGAAGAAATACGTCTATATCTGATTCCATCAATATATTTTACAACAGTAAGGTTGTGAAGGTCTTTGGAGATTTTGATTTTACCTATCAAGAGATGTTTCTTGTGTGACACCTTGGTAACAAAATTCCTTTTTATAGACCATCAATCTAACCCAGCTAATATTAATTGGCACAGATATGGGGTATAATTACTTATGGATTTTAGCTGGTTCTTTGCCTTACCTTGCCTTAGAGAACTCCTTTTTCTTAGCGTGTTGAATACTTTCCCCCCTGTCATTCTGCTTTATTACATATTACAACTTAATTTATGGACTTAATTGTTGTGAATTCTTTATATTTGTGGATTTCGAGTTAAAACTGATGTCTGGTGAAAATTTCATGTGAATAGCCTCATTGGAAATATATTTACTGAATTTTTTTTTTTACGTGTTCAATACTCATTTCCCCCACTGTATAGAAGCTTAGCTTAGGACGCTTTTATATATGCAGCATTTAGTCTGGTTTAATCAAGGTGAGGATTCACCCTTGGTGTTGTTCGTCTGGATAGGTGAGAACACAATAAAAATACTTGTATGTGGACCAAAACAACAATTCTGAGAGTGTCTAAGCTAGGTGATCTAGGTCTGTCTCCAAGGCAACTTTAGCATGGTCTAACTGCAGTGAGAAAATTACTTTGCCCTAAATCAACCCAAATGGAGGAGTGTATTTTGGGTTGCAGAAAGCAATTTTTTTGTAGTTGTGAGCTATTAAACTGAGCCGTGAGACACAAGCTGAGCTGTAGCACTGCAAGAATGCCAAGTATTCTAAGCTAACAAAACAAATTTAAATAAAAGCTGGTATTTTAGAGCAAGGTCTGTATTCAGGTGATTTTTGTCATTTTTATGTAGAAATGGCAACAGTTAATTTTCTGGTTGTTGGTTCCCCCCCTTTAATTATGTGCAGTGTCTAACCAATCAAAAACATATAGTAAACAATCCAAAAGTCTTTTTAAAGACATAAAAACTGACCCAGAATTGATCCTGGGTACAGCCTCAAATATATGGGCTAAGCATGAAAATGGCCTAAATCATAACTAGGTTTTTGTTTCAATAATCAGTAATGCATTGTGTAGGCAGCTAAAGATTCAGTAATAATTGTTGGGTAGAAACTGAACTCACACTGGACTAAAAATTACATTCTGTGCTATTCTATTTTTTATTTTTCAAATCCTGAGTTAATCTTGGTGGGGTAAAAGTATGCCAATGTTTAGTCTCACCCTCATCTTGTTGTTGGCCAGGTCCAAAATGGCTTCATAAGGAATTTTCTCCAGTGGTAAACTGACCAGCCATTCCAGTAGTGTCTCTAGAAGTTTAACCACAGATTGGCGTCCAGGAAACAGCTAAGGTCAGAGGTACAAGATGTTGGGAGTCATGTCAGTAGAGCTCACTATGGACAATAATTACAAGCCTGTATGTTAAGGAGTCCTACCTTAGCCACTACTGTGACAAAGTCTTTAAAGGTTTTCAGCTCCACTCCCTCTAAGGTCTTGTGAGTTGCCAGCTCCACTCTCAATAGGTAATGCAAGCCAGACTCCAAGTCTACCAT
Organism: Ameiurus melas; assembly: GCA_012411365.1. Classification (NCBI taxonomy): domain Eukaryota; kingdom Metazoa; phylum Chordata; class Actinopteri; order Siluriformes; family Ictaluridae; genus Ameiurus; species Ameiurus melas. The sequence goes on along the minus strand of CM022773.1, from coordinate 12,926,380 downwards.
GTACACTTTAGACCTAAAAGAAAAACCCCAAATAATTTGGTCATTGATCATACTGATTGAGGATCCAGCTCAAAGTTCTGTGCTTATTTCAAGTGTTTAACTGACTATCTTTAAATTAAACAATGAATTTGAAATGTCTTAGTTCAAAATGTAATCTGCAACAATTATTCTACTTAACCTAGGACAAAAGGTTTTGTTCAATGCCCTAATCACCATACACAGGAGAGTCTAGGTCAGTGGTCGCAAAATGATGTCATTCTTAAAGTGGGTCGCACTTGTAAAAAGGTTAAGAACCACTGGTCTAGGTGAATAATAAACTCACAAGTGAGAGTTCTAGTTAAGTTGCTAAAGTGTCTGGTAGTTTATCATACAACATGGCCGTTTTCACAGGAAGAGGCCATTTAATGATTCAAAGTTGTAGTACCATGTTGACAAACAGTGCTTATTATAGTTTTGCATGACATGCTGAGACTACAATTTCTTGTCATGTCTTGTCACTTGGGTGGTACTCTTAAGGGGACCTCTTTTCTGACTTTAGCATATATGTGTCACCTGGGAATTGAATGTAGTGTACCTTTGAAACTCACTTTTCAAAGTCAGTAATAAGCCTAAGCCCCGAACATGAATGATCCATGATTAGTTCATGCCTATAAATAAGACTCATTAATTTAAAGTGAACATGTTTTGTTTCTTAGCTGCAGTTCACATGACCACTTTTGACTAGCAACATGGTGGGAGATGCATCGGTTTAGAACTTGAAGTAAAGAGAATAAACACGTACATCTCTGTACACTCGTCTTTAAAGTCTTTCTGATGATTTTACGAGCCATATCACCACTTCACTAATTGGACACGAGCGAGGAAATGAAACGAAAAATCCATGAAAATCTGTGATAATTCTTCCCTTTCAGACCTACTGTTTCTGGCTTTGTAACTACTATCTGTTCTGATGAACTGCTATCAGCTAAATGATTTGCATAAATGCAATGCAACAGAGGATCTGCTAGAGAAGCTGCATTCATGTTCACAAAACTCACTGAACTATGCCCCCTCCATACACTGAAGTGCTCTGATAAAGCATTCCCCCCCAGTTTGGTCTGCACGAATACTCTGCTGGGTTTGTATTCGGACTTTGGCCCACCAGTTTGCAACCCCAGTCTTAGAAGATTTCATTTGGTGATACTCATGGGCCTACCAGTTTGCATGTAGTTTTAAATTATGAAGGATTCTTTAAGTCCAGCATCAAAAGCATTTATGTAGAGAACCAAACTTACTTGTCAAAGTCTCTGTACTGCTCACTTGTGCTATGGTCTTTAATAGCTGCCAGTTCAGGCTGTTGAACTGAGGGGGGATGTTTCCGGTGAACTCCAGGTAGTAGTTTGAGGAAGGAGGAAAAGAAAAAACGTATTTTCTTCTGCCTGTGACCATAAGGAGAAATTTGAGTTGACAGGAGTAATGTATAATTCTTACTGTATTAAAAGTATCGCTTATTATTCAGTTCATCTTAGTAATTTAATATTTACTTAGTACACACACTGCTACTTTCTACAGCTACATTAATGCTAGCTTACTGCATGTAATGTACAGACCACTTCAGGAAAGCTGGATATTTAGTCAGGAGGCAGGTGAATGACTTACACATCCATGCCTGCATGTGTCCCATTGGGGTAGAAGAGGTAGGCAGCAGGGGCTGTGGTGATGCCAAGCTTTTCCAGAAGGACCTTTTCTGAATTGAGGGCCCTCTTGACTACCACACCTTCATATGGCATAAGGTCCAATATTACCTATACAAAGGGAAAACAATATTTTTGCACTATATCTAGAAGAATAGATATAAAGAATTGGGGTATGAAATTGAAGTCTAGGCCTTCAGTGCAACTGCAATAGTTAACAATGTGTAGGTCACACTGCGTGGCCTTACTGAGCAACTACTTTATATATAAAATCAGAACATGTGCCCAAATAGTCATGAACAACAAACATTCCACATGACCACAGACACTGCACAACAATCAGATGGCTAATTTTCAATGTTAAATCAGGCTAGTTCAAACCTGTGAGTTCTCTGTAAACAACTTGCTGATAGTGTTCAGTATTATAGTTCAGTATTGGTTGGCCCATCCACTAACTTCTAAAATAATTAAAGGTGATGAAATTGCACATCAATTCCAGTGTTTCTGTGGGAAGAAGGGATAGATGCATTATGTAAATAGGAGGATGGGTGGATAGATTGATTATGATTAAGCACACGATTCTACAGTCTTATGCCATTTTAAGTAATCTATTCGCATACCCATACCCATGGAGTAACTCAAATACCACTCTTCAATCATCGTGACCAGAAAAGCTCCCCAGAAAGTACAATACATCAAACACTGAGGCAGATGGGCTACAGAAACAGCAGAAGACCACATTTGCTTCCATTCTTCTCAGCCAGAAACAAGAATCTGAGGCTACAGTTGGCACAGGGTCTCTGAAATTGCACGTTTAAAGACTGGAAAAAATGTCTTCTGCTGTGACATGCAGATAGTACGATCAGAATTTGCCATCTAAAGCAGCGGTCCCCAACCTTTTTTGCGCCGGGACGGGTTTAATATCAGACAATATTTTCACGGACCGGCCTTTAAGGTGTGGCGGATAAATACAACAAAATTAAATGATATGACCAGCATAAAAACTGGGGTATTTTTAAAATATAATAATAAACGTGAATCCAATGTGAAATCGCAACTTTATTAGCAGCGTCCTCGTAACATCCTCTCTCCCCCCTAACGCTCTCTGGTCTCTATGGTAAGGTTTCAACGTATCACGTGACCGAGACAAGCGTCTTGACATGCGTCAAGAGTGAGTCGTAGAAGGATGCAACGGAGAGAATCCGGTCATTTTTCAGACAGTAAATAAAACGGAAATAATGCAAGTTATTTATTCTTTCTGTGCGGCCCGGTACCAAATGACCCACGGACCGGTACCGGTCCGCGGACCGGGGGTTGGGGACCACTGATCTAAAGCATGAATGCATGGATGCAACCGGTCTTGTGTCACCAGGTCAGGCTGGCAGTGGTATGGTACTTCAATGGCCTCCCCAGTTACCAGATGTGAATCCATTAGAGCACATTTAGCGTGTGGGGGTGCCTGCCCAGTATTATCAAGGTATTTCTAATAAAGTGGCCAGTGAGTGTATATACAGCTGCATGTGCTGTGGATCTCCCATTCTATTACATCCCAAAGGTTTTGCAAATACTCAAACCAGCCTACAATGAACCACGCCACAGTCAGAGTTACTAAAGTAACATTTTCCCCCCATTCTGATGTTTGATGTGAACATACCTGAAGGCATTGACCTGTATCTGCAGGATATTATGCACTGTGATGCAGCTACATAATTGGCTTATAAGGCATAATTCATGCAATTATCAAATCAGCCAATCATGTGGCAGCAGTCCAATTCATAAAAATCATAGAGTTGGGTATAACGGGTTAAAAAGTAACGTGTTACTGTATTCTAATGACTTTTTATGATGATACAGCAATGTAATGCATTACATTTAAAATTTCTATAATTTGTTTACAGTCACTGATATCAATAAAATTACGTTATTTGCATTACAAATTTATTGTAAAGCAACCATAACTTGCCTGGGCATCCTGGGAATTCAGGGCCGTCCACTTGGAGCGGTTTGTCACTACATAACTGAACGTCAGTAAAAGAAGATGGCAGTGTTCTAATTTTATATCTTCAGTAAATGGAGGCGAAACTAATCCAACAGGTTTTACAGGAAAATAGGGAGAAATACTCATGTCTTATTAGCCGACAGCTCTCAATTCAGCCAAACGCTAACTCACACAGTCAGTGAGAGGAAAAATAGATATACAGCGATACTGTATCTGAGCAGAGCATAAGGAAAAATACTGTACTTTGCATAGCACCGTAGCAGCTAACCCATACAATAATAGCTTAGTTGGGCCTCTCCATAACTAGGAACACCAAACTAGCCTAGTTAGAAAAGTTTAATATTTTATCGGTCTGGTAGTTGTATAAACAGTGACAACACTCGAGGCAAATTTTATGATAAATTTTGTAGTGCATTTTATTGGCTTTGAAAGTAACTTGAAAGTAATTAGTAATCTGATTACATTTTAAATGCAGTCATCAGTAATGTAATCAAATTACAATTTTAAAGTAGTAATTAATAATCTGTAGTGGATTATGTTTTTTGAGTAACTTACCCAACACTGTCGTATATACACAAATACCCAAATCCACTGATAAACTGGTATCTATAAAGTACCGTTCACACCGGCCATGGTTTTTTCTGTAGGTCCACATGAGACTGTGTCTGGATAATTTTTTCCCTTAGTCTTGATGCACAGCTATGCTTGATAAGGCTTTTGTCAAATGTGGTAGTCAAGGACATTCAGCCATTTACAATTTTTGAAAATATGAGACATTTGTTAATGAATTAGACCCAAGCTACAGTTTCTTGAAAAGAAAGACCAAAAGAAAAGAAAGTCAGGCACGGAACGGTATGACCACAGAAGTACCAAGAAATGTGAAGCCATGATGGAGATAAGGGAGTTAAATCTATTAGCCTGAAACAAATGTGGGCCTCGTTCACCGTCTGAAAACTGAAGCTGGGTTTATTAATACTAGGAATTTCAAATTTCCTAAAACATAAAACACCACATACAATCAGTGCCTAGAAATATGATAAAGATTGAGTATGAAAACACTTGCATTGTAAGCTGCCTATTGACTATGTACAAACGTTGGGCCTCATTTATTAATCTTTTAGTAAGGTTGTGTGTGAGATTGTTTGCATAAGAAAAACAATTTTCTGGAATTACAAGATTTTTATGAATACGAAAATTCCTGTACAACTGTTCCTATGATTGATTTATGATTAAATCTGTTTGTATCCAGCTTGATAAATGATGCCCATTGTTATCAGCTCCGGCTACAGTATCCATCATATCCCCTGGCTCTGTCCACACCCTAAATCGAGTGGTTATAGACACACAAAAAAAACAAACAAAACAAAAAAAAAAAAACAACAGTATTTTGTAACAAATGCATCACACTTCCTTTCCAGCTACAATGATAGAGAATCTTGTGGAGCTGCAGGGGCTGATGAACAGAGCTGAAACTCATTTAAGATGTGCAAACAAGATGATGCTCTAGTCCAATCACGAACAGTCTCCTACCAAGTAGATAATATGGATCTTGTAATAAATGTCTGAGTCATCTTGTTTGTCTTTTATATATGAAATACATTACTGAGTACCACTTTTTGCTTTCTGCAAACACTACCCAAAAAAACCTGAGTCATCCATTCATTTAGGTAGGTTGCAGTGATGCCAAATCCCAACCTGATCTTAAGAGAACCCTTGCAATAGAGATTCCTTGCTCCCCTTATATAGTAATCTTCACTCATCAAACAGATATTTAAAGTCTGACTGTAGTTGTGTGACTCAAAAGCATATATATTGTATAATGAACTGCACTAGTCATGCAAATAGAACCACATCCCAACCCTATGACCATCATCATGATCATGATCATAATCACCACCACTATCATCCTCACCAGGGGCTTAGTTTCAAGATCAGCTGAAATCTATGTAGAAGTAATTAATTTTGTAACATTATTGGTGTTCTGAATCACCGGTCAGTTTGTAATAATAAATCAGATAAAATTACTAAGAGTCCCCCTTTGTTGCACAAGTTGGTAACAGAGCGCAACACGTGATTACTGCCGTTTGACTGGGAGAACACAGGTAGCTTTGAAGATGAACAGAAGCGCTGCACAACAGACTATTTTTCATTGCTGGTCAGAGAGGGACAGTAAAAAACAAACAAACAAAAAAGAACCGATGTACTCAGAAGGAGGTAGGATAATATAGTGTAATGTAGCTAACGACACTCCACATATATTGTAGCTAGCTAGCTAATTCACTGCAATTCAGCCACAACTATCAATATAGCAAATCAGCCTTGTGTTATGTTAAAATCTCACAATAAATGAAATATATAAATGTAATCATTTACAGCGTGCATTCATTTGGACGGTAATTATGCCCTGTGGAAATTTGTTTTAATGAAACAATCATTTGATTATAAATTCTTGGGGATGATAGATAGATTAGACAGATACAGTAGATGGATGGCTGGAGAGATAGAAAGATAAGATAAGCAGAGGGAAATTATGTAACGACACTGAATATAACAAAACTGGCTTCCCCAGAGTCCCCATTATTCCCCATTATTGAGGAGGACTGGAGGTTGTGACAGGAAGAGTTTTAATTCATGCTTTACTTGGTGATATATTAGTGAGGAGGACAATAAATGAATAACAATATATTTGCTGTGCTTATTTATTTATTTATTCTTTACAATTTGTAGGCCAGCATAGAAGGGCTTGAGGGTTCACTGGTATTGTTTTTTAAATTTTATTTTCAGCTCAGGCTATAGTATACCATCTATAGTTGCACTTCTGTTTCATCATCTGATGATAAGAAAAACTGACTGGTGTCACTGCACATACCTCTCTTCCAATGTACGATTCTTCATCCTCTATGATAACCGCAGTGTAGTGATCAGATTTCAATCCAATCAAAGACTGAATGTTCTCAGTCCTATAAAAGGCAGCAAAACAACAACAGTGGATGACAGTCCCTTCATTACTGAATAACTTATAGGCTAAATATGAACACTGCAGAGACAGGAGATGCAGTACACCCTAACTATCAAAGAGCAAGTCAGCAATAGTCATATATAGATGCTAACAGTGGGCTATTGAGCTAGACGTTATTTAATAATATTTTCATAATTCTGGATTATATATCACTATTTAAACATTTTAATGGAATTGTGATCAAAACATGACTTGAATTTAAATCCACTCAAAACTTAAACACTACTCCGCACTTTTACAAACGTTAGTATAACAGATTTCTCCCCCATTTGCACAGTAATGAAAGCTGCAAAAAAAAAAAAAAGAAAAAGTTTTAAGTTAGACTTCATAAACCCACTAAGTGTCAGACTTCTTAAAGTCTCCTTAAGTCTTTTATAAACTGTGTGGGATTTATTGATTTATTTTTTTAAAAGATTTAATCCCTTAGTGTGAATTAATTTACGTGCACAGACCATTAAATTGTGAAAATTGCCACATTCTTTTAAAAATATTTTTCCAAGAGGAGGTGAAAATGTAAATTCTGTGTTAGTCATGACACATGAAAGGAAAGCGTTCTGGTATAATAAATCATAAGAAACGATCATGTCTCAATATGCAAATGTAGGCCATCCAATGCACGTGACCAGGAGAAAAGGTGGAGCTGTGAAAGATAGTTCAATTTCCTATATTCACAGAAGTTTACATTTTTGATGAGGAAACATTCTTTGACTTTTTTCTGTAGGCTAACACATTTTTGAAGAACTGCAACATTTCTAAAACAAACCAATTCCAGACAACTGGAGGAGCTTCCCCCCCCCAACACACTTCATTTAGCTTGTCTTCGTTAATTACTCCTTACTCCTCTTCCTTACAGCGCCTGCCTCAGGTTTACCATATGGTCGCTGAATGCAAAGCAATTGAACACCAACGCTCCACAATGCCAAAGTATCTGCTCCAGTTTCTGTTTCACCTGGCTGTCAGATACCTTGAAACTTTTTAAAAGTTATATAATTCAGCCAACTAATGTCAAGGCTTTTGGTAATGCATAGTTGTGACAGCTAGTTAACTTCGCTATTAAGCATGGAAAAAAACAAGGCTGCAATAAGTAACTGATACAGATTATAGCTATTCACGTCCAACGAGTGTGAACCGGTCATAGAACAAAGAAGCACCTACTTATTAGGACTCATAGTGTTACTCTACAGACACACCTTAAGCCGATGTTATAACTGATCTTAAAGCGGCTGGATGTCCATCCATCCATCTTCTACCGCTTACTCCTTTTCAGGGTCACGGGGAACCTGGAGCCTATCCCAGGGAGCATCGGGCACAAGGCGGGGTACACCCAGGACAGGGTGCCAGCGGCTGGATGTAAGATTTGGAAAATTCTACTTGTGGAAGTACATTTTTGTAGTGTACACCCTAGTGCATTGCACCTCAAACTGCATACTACGTGCTAAATATTACGCCTAAAAAAAATAGCTTTTTATATATATATATATATATATATATATATATATATATATAAGAGAGAGAGAGAGAGAGAGAGAGACAGGCAGAGAGTATACTAACATACTAATTGTACAGTATTATGCTGTGTGGGATTTTGCCCAAGTATTCTCAGTTACAGAGCACAAAATAAAAGAGCAGACCATTTCACCTTCAAGAACTCATCTTTTCTCGTCTTTAACATACAGAACAAACTAGTCCCTTAGTCGTTGGATCACTATCTGAAATATAATCTTGAGTTGAAGGGAAATGGGTTGCTCTTCTGTAATCTCTAGAGCGTGTTGTGTACAGCAGACCACAGGGTAAATTTCCCAAAGGCTTCTATGACTGGCAGACACTGTCACAGAAACTGTCCACAAACACTAGCTAGATAGCTAAAATACACAGCAGAACTGTGCCCTGTGACAGAGACCTGTGCTCTCTGTATTTTGTGTCGGATGAGTCTGAATACAGAGAAACACAGAAACGTCTCACGTTAGCCGCCAGTCGCTGACTGTACGTGTGTCAAGATTTCGCAAGTTAACACTGCAACCCGCTGAAGAGGAATGTTTTGTTCTCGCATATTTCGCAGCTTTTAATCAGATACACAAATGGTTGCACAGACAAGTATGTGAACAATTTACACGCATACATATACAAAGTTTTGCAAAAGCTATACAACATTGGTCATATGTACCAGGTTTTCAGGTACATACATTACCATCCATCTGTAGTTTTGCTCAATGGTATTTGAAAACTTCTACTAGATGGAAAATTTCAATTGCCGTCCCACTTTCTCTACTTTCCACCAGCAGAAGAAACATTTCAAAATATCTGGGTATTTTTTATTTTTGCCCCATGTACATGTAGAACAGACCTGGTAGGTTCCAGTGGAGGGCAGCCAGCAGGCCAGTTTTGCCTCGTGTGGTTTTGGATGAAGTTTACCATCAGCTGTCTTACTGTCTGAATCTCTCGATCTGCTCCTAACGGCAGGCAAAACAAATCAGAGCTCCATCAACAAGAAATAAATAAACCTAAGATAAATTTAATTTTAAAAATCTGGAATAACTAGCAAGTGTGAATCAGGCTCACCTCGATACGTCTTTCCAATGTCAAACGTAGTACTATGTGCTTTGAAGTACTGGGGAAGAAAATACTATTTATTCTTAACACAGTGAGGAGAAGAAGAAACAAGTGATCTTAACTACAACATGGGTGTATGTTATCGCAGAGTTGTGGCTTCATTTTTTAAATTACACATCCTTTATCAAGGTTAATTATTAAATTACGATGTATACCCGGAATGTAGGATAGAAGTGGATGCTGAATTCTTTACAAATGTCAAAATTCTTCTCATGTGCACAGTCCAGAACTCCAATACGGATGGCCTGAGACCAGTCTGTAGTGAAAGGAAATTCAGAGTTAGACCAATTCACACAACAGTAGATAAAGTGTACTATATAAAAAGGTATAACCTCCACATGCCAAAGTACACACCACATCTCCACCTGTTAACAGCCCTTAGTTAATCATAAGGTGTGGTGTGCACATATCCAATTATAATAGAATTATCATTGTTATTATATAATTACCGTGGCTGGTGTTTTGCATTCCAGACACACTATTATTTAAATTTTCTTTTGCTGTACTGTGACAGCTTGGGAATAGCTGAAGTCCTAAATGATAAAATACGTATTCCATTTCCTGCACCATCTGTAACCATGGATAGCAATACCGAGCCTATGTAGAGCTTAACATATGAAAACAATCAATTAAATCAGAGCATAAAAGAAGCAAATGGGAAAAGGACACCACGAGTCTCCTGGAACAACCCCAGAGAGAAACCCCCTTCCCTAGATCTGCTAAATTATTCTTCACCTGCCGGAGGGGCTCAGTCTGTTTTGGCTCATGTGGGGGAATGCGCGCCAGGGTCAACACAGCACAATGAGATCCTCCAACCCCTATTGAAAGGGGAACAGCTGGTAGGCAGCCCCTCACGAGCCACCAGACCGACAGCTTGTGCCAACAAAACCAGACGTAATGCGTTCAACAGAACAAATGTTTGGGTTCCATCAGTCGCCTGAAATATCAAAACTATTCCTTCTTACTGACATTTCAACTCTCGCTGTCTCTTAAATATGTCGTCAGGTGGTGGGTTTGTGAATCATGGGGTTAGGGTCTTAATGTCCCATGAGAGAATAATTGCTTATGGAAAGAAGCAAGAATTCTGACTACTTTGGATCGATTTTCATTTTATTTGTACAGCACTTTTAACAACGGACAGTGGACTTTAAAAAAACAACAACAACAACAACAACTTTAAAAAGGAATGCAGATGTAGATTTAGATCCCTAATGAGGAAGCCCGAGGTGGTAACGGGAAGTAAAATGGCCCAGAGATGATGTGAGGAAGAGAAACCGGACTCAAAAGAGAACCCATCCCCCGGGTTCTGGGTGACACCGGATAGTGGGAATATAAATTCAGTATGAGTATATTCTGAAAAGGAACCTGATTACAGAAGGAGCTCTTATGATCAAATCTACCACTGAGTGGCTGGAAGGCAAGGTTCAAATCCAGATTTCAGCTTGGTGTCCGGAGTAACAGATGTTGTCTCTGGAACGTTCAGGACTCAGAAAGTCACTGTAACTTTGAAGATATCGGATCAGACATCTGGTAAGAATTCAGTGCAATCCTGAATTCGGAAGAAGTGAAGATTAATAAGCCTGAGCAAATGAACAAATTATAATTAGAAGCAGGACATCTGTGAAAAGAGCAAAAAAAACCCAGCAGCTGTGTGAACAGCTGGACAAACAGGGGCTTAGTCACCTGAACAGGTGCTGGATATTAGTGGCATAGTAATAATAATAATAATAATAATAATCCACGCTGTTGATAATTTCTTCAGAAAGTGCACAGTTTAAGACAGGAATAAGGAACAGTGATCTCTTTAGTGTCTGTGAATTATAAACAGGCATTTCCTTCCAAGTTCATGTTCTGAGTAGAAGCTAGCTCGTTAGCGTTCCCTTACTTCTCGTAGGCACACTAGCGGAAGCTACGTGCGGAATGAAACGTAACCATGTCTATTGTGATTAATACTGAATGAGTGATGGTACACACACGAGTAAAACTGAACCGCCAGGTTTTTTTTTTTTTCCTTTGGGGGATACGTTCCGCCCACGAGAAAACTAACCGTGTGGAAGAGTTGGACAGGGTTTGCTTCAGAGTGTCACCGGTTAAAATGTCCAGCGGGTCTTCTTCAGTGTATAACCGACCAGCTTGGCCGTGCTGGAGTACGGCCATCAAAAGGATCATTTGTACCAAATGTGGCACTGCCATTCTAGATGAAGAAACAGACATTTAGCCCGAGGCTGAGCCGTGCCACTACGTTAGCTGCGGTTCTTCTACGTTCAAGGCAAGCAGCTGCCTTAGTGGGAAACAGCCCGGGTGTATTCGAGGGCATCAATTTGGCGTCGATTCTGCGCAGAACGTCCGCCTTCCCGCCTGCGTTCGTGTGGCGCATCTTCGGGGAAAAGGCGGCATAAATAATTCAATATCCTTGTTCAGTGTGTATGCAGACACAAGTGTTGAATACTTTCAAATAACTTCAATATATTTGCAGTACAAGCTGTAAATTATTATTATTATTATTATTATTATTATTATTATTATTATTATTATTATTTTTGCATAAACATTACGCTCAAAAAGTAGTAGAATATTTTAAAGGCTTTACTGAACCAGGGTTGTGGTGAATCTGAAAACTATCCCAGGGTCACTGGATGGGAGATGGGAATACAGGGCACCAGGGACGATCACATTCGTACATTTGTTCACACCTATAGGCAATTTAGCAAAGCCAGTCTACCGACTGGCATGGTTTAGGAGCGGAAGCCTGGAAATCCACATGGACACGGGGAGAAAATAAACAGAAACTCCACACAGACAATAGGCTACAACCCGAGTTCAAAATTGAGCTGGGACACTGGAGTTGTGAGGAGGCAAGGAGACCCTGTGTGCCACGCTTTATTTTGTCTAGATCTGGGGTGGAGTTGGAGCTCATGAGCACCATGCATGCTGGTGGGGACGCACACTGGATGGGAGGACAATCTTTTGCAGGGCACCATGAGCACACATTGCACATTCATTCACATGGCGATGTAGAGAAGCCAATCCATAAACGGTCATGTTTTTTGGAGAAGAAACTGGGGAACCCAATGGAAACCCACACAAACACATGGAGAACTTGCAAAACTCTACAAAGACACTACCCTGAGCCCTGGAGCAAAACAGGGACACTGTAGCTGTAAGGTGGCCAGTACCAGCCACTACCCATTACTAATATTGTAACAATCTGTAATTTTCTACATCAAATTACAAATTAACATACTAATGTACACACATATATAAACAATTCCCTTTATTTCGTTTCTATTTTAAAATTATACACAGAATTGACCTAAATCAAAAAGTCAAGATGTGACAAAATTTGTGTAATCTTCCAAAAGACATGATATGGATGCCAAATCTATATCATTTATTTCTGTTATATATGTGGTTAAGAACTGATATAGTGTCATCCAGAAGCAGGCTGAAAATCTCATTGGCCAGACGGATTTTCACAGTGATCTGGTCATTGCTGTAATCCACCCAATCTTTCTCCTCATTGTGAAGCTCTTGAATCTACAAAAGACAAAAAATGTGTGCATTACTGAATTACTGATCAAGACAGTATATAATAGGCTGCAGAAATAATATAAATTCTTCATATCATTAGTCAATTAAAAGTTGTTGTACAAACCAGGATGTAGTCCACTCTGTCCCTCTTAGCATACCAGTATTTGCACAGCATTTGCAGCATCTCTGTCATTTCTTGATCGGTGTGTTCCAAATTAAGAATTTTCTGCGTTTCCCTTTTAACTGCATTCTTGATTAAATGTAGACATATTTCACAATTCAGTGTATTTACATCAGCTGTATTTCAAGTGCCAACAGTTATATTGTCAAACTTCATGATCTTAACGATTTCTTGATAATACCACTCTTTAACCTTTATTTATGAGCTTACCTTTAAAAGTTTGACTGAAATTTGTCTTGTCTGTAGAAGTGAGATCATTGATTTGTGCATTGTTTTCTGAAAAGGACCACTCACTTCCAATATATCAGCACAAATCTTGTGCAGAATATCAGATGCTAACTGGAAAAGGACCTGACATGAATACAGAATGAAAGGAAAATACACATATGAGAGTCCTACAGATTGACAACAGTTTAAATCAAGTAGGCATGACTCACCTGCCTGTAGGTTTTGCGACTTTCATCATCTACTAAGTAGTTTGGTGTTTCACAAGCCTCAAGTGCACTTCCATTTGCCTGGCCACATATTGTCTCAACCGTGTCATCAACCAGTCTGTACACAATTCTGTGTTCATGAGGTTTGACCCGTATTTGTGGTGGATTTGCTGGATACACCTGTTGCCACTTATCCATGAGACCTGGTTTTTTAATCACATTGCCAGCTTCTTTTTTCTTAAAATTCTGAGGTTCAGAAAAGAAAACATTGAGACAAATGTGGTAATTCTGGAAAAGTATGGCCAATGTTAAATTCTACTGAAGCATAAAATTGGTTGCTTACAATTTCCTTTGGTTTACAATAATATGTTGACCCCATTCCATGTACGTTCTTTAAAGCATCTGCAAAGATCTCCTCAGTTAACCTCTCAATCAGCACTTCAGAGTCATCAAGATGGCCTGTACAATCAATCTAATATAGAATGTGTAATGATCACAAAGGAGCACATTTTGCTAAATAAAATTACGAAAGCAAGTATTTTAGTGTTTTTGACTCACTTTTAATGGTGTTTTTTCACTGGATGTTGAAAAAGTTGGTAACTTATTGTCTGTGGCTTCATCATTTTCACATGGCTCCTGCTGTAATGTCTGTTTGGGTGCTGATGAACCATGTCTAGGAGAGCTACGTCTGCCACTTTGCCTTCTTTGCCCCCTCCTGGAAGGTTTATTCCCATTTTCCCCATCTTGGTTATTTGGGGGACCCTCATCTGAGAATGTATCTTCATCCATGCCTGTACCTGCATCATTACAATGGTCTCTATGCAGATGAGAAATCTCTTCGGCTCTGACCAGAACTCCACAGCTCTTCTCACATGTAAAATACTTCACACCTCTGAATGTTCCACTGTGGTTTCCATTGGGCATATCAAGTGCAACGCCAGCCCAGAAGCCGTCAGCAAAAGCAGTGTATCCCTTATATTTGAGAATTCCTGGTCTTGAGTTGCAGACAAGAACCCTGTCTCCAATGTTAAAGGAGGACAAAGGATCTTGGCTTTCATTACTGTCATCTACAAGAAGAGAGCAAGTGTATTCAGAACGCTCGTCTTCCTGATCCTGTTCTACAGGAAAAAGCATCTGACACAAATCTCCAGTGTTAGCATCATTATTAACATTTGTCACACTTGGCCTTTCTGTATCTCTCTTCCAAGACAAGTCCACAGGAAGAGGAGGTATGTTCTCACTATTAATGGAAGTGTCTTCAAGAAAGTCAGGTGGAGCTGGAATATCCTCCTCACTAGTCCATGTGATAATCTCAAAGGCAGGTGGAGGAGGTGGTAAACTGCTGATGTCTAGTCCTGGTCCACCTCCTCCTTTAAGTGATGGAGGAAGCTCAGCACTTCCATATGACAAGACCTCATCTACAGGAGAGAGGATCTCTGACAGGTTGGAATCTGCCGTCATTTGCTTTTCATTATGAAGCATATCATAGGGAAATACTTCACAGTGTTTAGTGTTGGACTGGTGGCAGTATGGAGGTGATTCTGGGATGACAGTAAACTTCTCAGCATAGACTAAAGCAAAGGTGCTTGCTTCAGATTTCTCATCACTTTGAATATCTTTCTCTTCTTCAGACCAGACCAGTCCTTCACTCTGGAGGGAAAACGGTTCTGATTTATCTTCTGCCTCAGAAAGGCTATCATCACAGGATGGGCTATCAGTCCTTTTTATATCGCTACTTATAGCTTGGACTGAATTTGTAACAAGTGGTTTATCTATGATTTGATCTTTTATGTTCTGCCACTTCAGATTTTCAGAGATCTGTGAGACTAAATCAATCTCATGTGTCTTAGTATAAGCTGTGTTTGACTTCCTGGACACATTACAAATCTCATGGTTATTGTTGAAAATCACACTTTGTGACTGATGTCTGTTCTGCACATAAAGAGTCAGATTATCAGTTATTACCTCATCACAGTCTACAGGCATTTCAAATGAAGAGGAATGTGGCTTCAATGTCTCTTGAAACCTTGCTTCTGTTTGTTCTCCAGGTTTTTCATGTATGTCATCAAAATCATAGGGTAGATCTTCCTCTATGTCAGAGGACAAACAGGACACAATGGGGGCGTTGTCAGATGTCCCACAGCTAGGCTGGTTGTGTTCTGATGTGAAATGATGCACATCCTTTAGAGTCTTCCAATGGACTTTTTCTCCTGAGTGTATTTCAGTGCTTTTCGTTGGGCTCACCTTTGGATGAGGATCAATTGTTTGCAAAGGGCTCTTGACATTTTTCACAGACTTAGGCTCTGTAAGGACAAATGCACCTCAAGTAAAATACAAAGAAAGTCTACAATAATAACAACAATAATAATAATCATAATAATAATAATAATAATAATAATAATAATAATAATAATAATAATAAACTATGAATATTCAAATACAGTCAACTCCTGAATTATTGGCACACATTAGATGAACATTCAAAAACAGATCTAAAAAAAAAAATGACACATTAATTCAACATTTGTACTCAACCAATTGAACTCTCCATAATTTCTGCTTTTGCAACCCACAAAATCAAATTGTCTTGTGGTCAGATGAAACCTTTTGGCCAAGAACATCATCAGCATGTTAGATTCAATCTTTCTGTCTGGTGGTCTTGTGAAGATTGATGTCTTGATTTATGTGATTGCATGATGATACTCAGTACTGTTTATAAGCACATATTTGTATAGAATGTCTCTCTATGCTGTAGCCCCCAATGAGCAACTTTGGGGTAAATTGAAACGCAGAATGCATCCCAGGCCTCCTCGCTCAAAATTAGTGCCTGACATCACTAATGCTCTTGTGGCTTAATGGGCACAAATCCCCACAACCACTCTCCAAAATCTAGTTTAAAGCCTTCCCAGAAGAGTGGAGGAGGTTATTATAACATAAAAGGGAAATCAAATCTGAATGAGATGAGTGCAATAATCAGGTGTCCAGAAACCTTTAGCCGTATAGTGTATCTGTATTTGGATTTTTAAAGGCTTTTTTTTTTAAATAACATATGAAAAACTATGCCCCTGAACCACTGGAAAATATAGGGAAATAAACAGAGGGAGAAATATCCATCTCAATCAGCATGGTCTGTTAGTTCTTGCTCTGATAGTTCCTCAACCTCTGATCCATCAGTCCAGTTCATAATTATTCTTAACTAGACATTTTTTAAAATCCCACTCTCGTAGTTGTAGCTTAATTTAAACCACTGCAATCCTGAACAGTCAGTTACTAAGGATGAATAAATGAACACTGTAAATGCATTACATTTGTTTATCCCAAAAGCTTAATATCTGACCATTTGCTTGTTCCTGCATAAAAATATCAACCTCCCACTTGTTTTGTCCTGTGGGATCCTAGTCCTGATGCATCCTGTGAAACTTTCTGGCAAGTGCCAGAAGTGCAAGTATTCATATGTGTATTTGTAAGTTTTATTTATATTACATGTACACATATTTATATGTACTGTATATGTTTATTTTTTCATTCTGAATTTGTATTCGGCCCCTGTTATAGATACATTTTGTTCATTTTCATGAAGGGTCAAATAATTCAGGGATTGACTGTATTGATGCATTTTCTATCTACCACAGTAGGTCAGTATATAACTAATGGTTGAATCACTCAGCCAAGAGCATGACTCAGCAAAAATGCTGGACATACACTGTACATCACCACTGAAACCGAATGATTTAGTGTTGATGTTCAAAAGGAACCAAATAGGTACCAAGTTTTACTGTTGTGATTAAAATTAAATAAGATGTTTTTGTTACATATTTTGACAATATTTTAACAGGATACAGTATTAACCATGGGAAAACCAATAATTACAGTCAAGTGTTTAAACAACTTTAGAACATGCTAGATCTACATTTTAAAAGGATCTTTTAAACCTGACCCACCGTAAACATGAGGTTTAGAGTTTGCCATCAATGATTCCTGCTTACGTGAAGGTTTTCCATCCTCTTTTTTTACTTTTCTCTCAGTGCTGGTGTTATGGCATGGCGTGCTGCGATGGCTGTATGCTGAGAAACATTTTGGATCACTTGAATCTATGGACCCTGCTGTCTGAAGGATCTCTTGTTCTGTTGGGATATTATGTTCTCCCAAACTTCTCTTCCTCCCAAGACTCCATACCTCATCTGCTGTTAAAAGTCTCCTCAGGCCTGCTTTAGTAAGAAACCTGTGGAAGCAAAAATAAAGTTAGCTTTCACTCTGTTGACTTAGGGTCAGTCTAGGCCATATCCTGACGGCTTCATGTTGCAGCAGGATCAGCTTCTCAGCACAAGAGTCACATAAAACCGCTTCATCATCCCACATGAAAGAGAGCATTGATCTTCTCAGAAATGCATTGCACTCTCATGGAATCCCTGATGTCCTTTTTCCACCAGTATTAGTTTTCAAGTCACAAGTTTTCATTACCTAATATAAAGACACTCAGGCCTTGCATGCAAAAGAAAGAGACAAACAGAAAAACGAGACTCGTCTTATACCTACCCTGGCCTGTTCATGGCTGGCATAGTGGCATGATAGAGCCACAGAATCTAAGGTCGATCGAGGTACATTAGACTATCCTCCTTCAGGATCTCCTGTGAGAAACTGCAGCCACTCCCAAAATCACCACTTGCAGTCCCATCTTAGTGTGAGCTGGAAAAGCAGCATACAGCAGCCTGCATCCCTCTCTTCAGCCGTGCCCTCCTTTCCTTTTCAATATCCTCCTCTCTCCCTCTCTCTCCCACACACACACACACACACACACACACACACACACACACACACACACTGTCTCTCTCTCACTCACTCTCTCTCTCTCTCTCTCTCTCTCTCTCCAATGATACTGCTTCTCCCATCCATCCCCCCTCTTTACTCTCCCTCTGCTTCTCTCTGCTTCCCTCCATTACTTAGAGTAATTACTCTGAGTGGTGCATTGTAACAGTGATAGAGTACAGTGCACACCTAACACAACAAGCTCATGGTTTTCCCGTCCTGTGCTGCAGGCTTACGCTTAAAAAAAATTGCCTAGTGATGTGTGTCATGCTTCACAGCTCTGGTGTGTGCTAAATGCTGCACTGCAGTATTTCATAAATCCCTAAGAGGTTGCACGTCAAACCAGAGTGGACTTCAAAGGCCACTGTAAAACATTGCTAAATAGCTCTCCTCTGTTTAATGCATGACAGTAGAAGCGAATGGCGACACTTGCCTCCCCTGCTTACTTGGCAGCTTATCTTCGCTTCTGGCAGCTGGTATAATCCCAGGCATTGTGATTAAACTCTTTCCCTCCTGCAGAAAATAAGAAATAACACAGCATGGTTATTGAGCAGCACCTGAGCATTGTGGATAAATGGTGAATAAAATCCAGCTCTCCTTCCCAAATCCTTCCACCCATTACAGTGATAGCTTTTATGGCCTTTCATATGATGACAATTATTAATAGAGAGACACTGGCTGGAGGGCAGGATGTAAGCTGAAGGCAGGGAGATGCAGAGTAGTTACTAGCGCTGAAGCTGTCTCTCTGGGCCTGGCATCAGTCTCAGTCATGGCCTGGTCCTCTAGCACTTGTCGAAAGTGAGCAGTCGTCTTCTTGATGTCTAGGATGTCTCTGTGATGGTAAAGCAGGAGACGACGCTGTTGCCGCCCACTTTTACATACATTGCGCCAGTGGTGGATCTTCGCCTGTTAATATGGCAGAAAGATATATAAAAATGGGAAATTTCGTGTTATTACTTATAATACATTTATGGAATTTATAGAAAATAAATGCAATGCTTTTCTAACAAAGGCAAATGTACAGTTTTCACCTCCTCGTGTCTCAGTCTGCTTATAACTTCTTCCTGCTTCCTCTTGATTTCAGTCACAGAATCCTCCTCTGATAAAGCATTCCTGATGGAGATAAAACAAATCATATTATAATATAACACTTATGACTGTGATTCAAGTGATTGATCAAGAGCACTTTAAGCAGCCCAAAGGACGTAATATATACAGTGGTGTTTGAAATTTTGTGGACCCTTTAGAATTTTCTATATGTTGCAAAACATCATCAGATTTTCACACAAGTCCTAAAAGTAGACAAAGAGAACCCAATGAAACAAATCAGACAAAAATATTATGCTCGGACACTCATTGAGGAAAATGATCCAATACATATCTGTGCATGGCAAAAGTATATGAACCTTTGCTTTCTGATGTGACCCCCTTGTGCAGTAACTGCAGCTAAACATTTCCCGTAACTGTTGATCAGTCCTGCACATAAGCTTAGACGAATTTTAGCCCATTCCTCAGTACAGAACAGCTTCAACAACTGGGATGTTGGTGGGTTTCCTCACATGAACTGCTTGCTTCAGGTTCTTCCACAACATTTCTATTGGATTAAGGTCAGTACTTTGACTTGGCCATTCAAAAACATTAACTTTATTCTTCTTTAACCACTCTTTAGTAGAATTACGTGTGTTTAGGGTCGTTATTTTGCTGCATGACCCACTTTCTCTTGAGATTCAGTTCATGGACAGATGTCCTGACATTTTACTTTTAAATTCGCTGGTATAGTTCAGAATTCATTGTTTCATCAATGATGGCAAGCCATTCTCGCTCAGATGCAGCAAAACCGGACCAAACCATGATACTACCACCACCATGTTTCACAGATGGGATAAGGTTCTTTATGCTGCAATGCAGTGTTTTCCTTTCTCCAAACATAATGTTTCTCATTCAAACCAAAAAGTTAATTTTGGTCTTATCTATCCACAAATTTTTTTCCACTGGCCTTCTGGCTTGTCCATGTGATCTGCAAACTGCAGAAGGGCAGCAATGTTCTTTTTGTAGAGCAGTGGCTTTTTCCTTGCAAGTCTACCATGCATACCATTGTTGTTCAGTGTTCTCCTGACGGTGGACTAGTGAACATTAACCTTAGACAATGAGAGAGAGGCCTTTAGTTGTTTAGAAGTTACCCTGGGTTCCTTTATTACCTCGTGGACTATTACACATCTTGCTCTTGGAGTGATCTTTGTTGGTCGACCACTCCTAGTGGTCAAGTAACATTGGTCTTGAATTTCCTCCATATGTACACCATCTGTCTGACTGTGGATTGGTGGAGTCCAAACTCTTTAGAGATGTTTTTGTAACCTTTTCCAGGTGGAGGAGAATCAACTCAACTGATCATCCTGGTCATCCCACAGATTGAAAACACCTGACTCTAATTTCACCTTCAAATTAACTGCTAATCCTAGATGTTCACATACTTTTGCCAGATATGAAGTATTGGATCATTTTCCTCATTAAATGAATGAACAAGTATACTATTTTAGTTAATTTGTTTAATTGGGTTCTCTTTATCGACTTTTAGAACTTGTGTGAAAATCTGATGATGTTTTAGGTCATATTCATGCAAAAATATAGAACATTCTAAAGGTGATGATAATAGATGGCAGTTGGCTGTATATATTTGGTGTGAACTGTTTCTCAACCCAGCAGTGACACTTTCAGATTCTCAGCAACACTGCTGTGTTTTATACATTCATACCAGCACACACTACTATGCCATTACCCTCTCAGTGTCACTGCGGTTGAGAGAATGAATCATAGCCCGCAATCTACAATCAGGCAGCCTCTTTGCACTAATGGATGGGGTAGAAAGAGGCTGAAAAATTGTGCAAAAAGTCATTGATATAGTAGGTGTATTAGATAAAATGACCAATGAGTATGAGTAAAAACTTTTCACATATTTAATTTAAAAGCAACACAAGTCTAGTATGAATTTGTACTATTGAAAAACACTCACTTCTTACAGTGCTCCAACCACGCGAGTTCTGCCTGAGTTCTCTCCCACAGTGCTTTTTCTCGGAGCCTGAAGAGGGCACTGAACTGGCGTGCCCTGAGCTCCTCTTCCCAGATAAACTGCTGACTCTGTGCCAGTGAGAGGTGGCACTGAAACTGTCCCTGACTGTACTTCCCGCTCAGTTCACTCCACTGCACACAGCGGGTATTTGGATAAGATGTCTGTATAAATGTATGGTGTACTACAGTAGGCTATGGTACAGCTGGCTGTTTGTGAACTGTATACATTTAAAGATTGGCAAAGGATGTATACATCATAATTTTCATGACATTATGATATCAGTATAAGTGAAACCCAGCACTGAGTATAGAATATACTCATCCTCAGTCACACCCTAATTTTAAGTTTACCTTGCTAGTAGAATATGTGCTTTCACTGCCGTCACCTTGATCTGATGTGCATTGAGTCATTCTCTGTTCACTCTGTAGTGCAGAGTGACAAGCTTGCTCATCTACAATACACATTTAGAAATTCACTCAGTTCTTTATACCTTTTCAGGATGGAGCCTGTTTATCTGTCAGTGACCAAGTTAACCACTTACCTACACTGATTTTTCTTTCTTTCTTCATGGGTACATTTCCATTAATGGACACAGGTGCCTTCTTATTATTTTTTCTGTCTGCAGCTTCATGTTTATCACCAGTGGGCCTTGGGTATTTCAGAGCTTCTTTATGACTGGTGATGCAAAGCCTGACGGTCTCATTCTTCACACGTGCATCCAGAGAGGCTATCGTCTTTCTGAGAGCCTCCACTCTGTGTCTCTGAGCTTCACGCTGGATAATCAAAGAGCTATTCACATCAACCAGGTGCACAGGATTGTTGTTCTTAGACCGGGAATCAAAAAACTGCTCCATCTGCAAAGTTCTGCCACATAAACAGAAACACACAATAAAACCAACCATATGTAATATAACATAATTAACCATGGCACATTATGAGTTTTCTCTAAAACAAGAAACCTAATACTAGTGAATGCTGCCCTCACCTGGATGTATCCAAAACAGCATATTGTGCATTGAGTTGCAGTCCAGGAATCTTGCTACTGTTAGCAAATACTTCTTTGTCAGCATTTTTGCTTTTCTAAGAAGTGAAATGTTATGAAAGACAGCATCAGAGCCTACTCCGATGAAACACTTGTCCACTACTATATGTGTGTGTGTGTGTGTGTGTGTGTGTGTTTGTGTAATAGCCTCTACATCTGTTTCCATGTGAATTACACATTTGTACATCTCTTCTGGCTTTCCACTTTTAGCATTGTTCACACAATGGGACTCATTTTATAGACTCATTTCATCGTTGACCATCATTGCTTTAGGCCTATTGGAAAACGTCTTGTGATATGGTGTATTGTATGTAAAAACACAAGTGTTTTTTTTTTGTTTGTATTTTTCTCATTTGTAAGTCGCTTTGGATAAAAGCGTCTGCTAAGTGAATAAATGTAAATGTATAAATGTGAGTAAACAGATTGTTTCTAGTTACTATCACCACTGAAAAGAGAGTTTGTAGAGTCAAGAAAGTAGCACTGAAATCCCAAAACAACTTTTGATTACAGGCATCCAAAACAGAATAAAATAGTAGAAAAAATAGAAAAGGAAGAAAAGAAAAGAAAGCAAGGTAACAGAATTTTACATTAGATTTATGTTTCAGTTGAACAGCAGGTAACTTGACAGCTGCAATTCAGTTAGACTCTATACTGTGAAGTGTGGTTGAAATTACACAGCCGAAGAAAAGTGGTTTTATAACATATCGCACTACACAGAGTACGCTGAACTGAAGTTTATGCAGCTGATTTAAATGGACCGGTGCATTGGAAATAATGGCTATACCATTTGTTCACTAAGCTGCAGGGCACTAATTCCAGACACATCTCAGACTCTTACCGCAGACTCTTGTGTCTGCTGTTTCCTGGCCCTGTGGAGAGCATCTTTTTGCTTTTTTACTATGTCCTGCACCCTCCTTCTCTTCCTCTCCTGCTCAAATTGCACATTTCTCCTCATGTGTCGTTCCCTTCTCCTCGTCTCAAGGACTTGTCGATGCATGTATTCATGCACCTCTTGTGCCTTTTGCCTCTGTTCTGTACTTTCTTTGGCAGGACCTTCATTCTCCTTCTCTTTCAAACACAATGTCCATGCAGAGTTGCTTTTTCCACAGCTACCAGGAGGGTTTGTTGTCTGGTTAGGTGGATGTGAAATATTTCTAGGGGAATGACAGCATGATTTCTCAATCACATTTGACTCATTTGATCTACGTTTTGAACCACCTTGAGTGTTCAATGCTGCAGGCTGTTGGCGATTCTTCTGTGTGAATTGTCCCTCTGTAAATTAAACACAGATTGATGAAAATTTGAAAACCTATTTACTGTACACTAGAGGCAGGATCTTATGATGGTCACATGGTTGAAGTGTATTGTACCACAATAAGAGTACTGAATTCTGCAGCATACTCTTGGTGTTGTCCTCCTGAGACTCTGAGGCCCTGATGCACTGGGAATCTAAGACCTCTTTCACAAGCTTTTGGGCATCTCTCCAAGCAGATATGTATGCGTAATGTTCTTCTATATCATTATGAAGGAAATGTTCAAAACCTTGTGTTATTCCACTTTTCTGGCATATCATGTTGCTCAAGAAGGTTTTAATAAGATATATTTATATTTTATAGCATTTTGACACAGGAAGCATCCAATCGAGTCATTTCTTACGTTTTCTTGGAGCAGTACCCTGGATGGCTCGGTTCATATGGTGGTCTTTGCCTGAGGATGGGTTTGTATTGGCCTTCCATCGAGACACAGGTATACTTGTTATTATTCCTTCCCCTGGCCAAAGGAATCATTACTCACTGTATTACATTATAATTTAATTTATCAGCCTATGATGTCCTTATAGACCTCTATATCTATTTTTGTAGGACAATTGATGATGTCATTGCTCATTTAGTGTTCAGTGAAACTCAGATACATTACAGACCTTTGCTACTCACTCTGCAGACTTTCCTGGTTATGTGATCTTGACATTTTATCTCAATCACTGGACTTGAAGATATGGTTTCCAGTCTCTGCTGCTGGATCTTGGCTCTCAGATTCTCAAGAGCCTTTGATTTTAGGGAGCCCCTTTTCAGCAGGTCCATACGGCTGGCCCTTGTCGGTGAGTTGATAGACAGAGCACTATTTTGTGGGGATCCTTGGATATGAGACTCGGCCTGTTGGAGAGGAACTTCCTCGGACACATCTCTGCACATGTCCTGAAGTGGAGGTGGCACTTTGTGTGAGATCTCCAACAGAAAAGAAGTGGATGAATGGGGCTCAACATGTGTCATCTCACACCACATATTCCTAGGTTTGAAGGGCAAGAATAGTCTTAGACACTCATTTTTATATATGTATTTTTTTTGTTTGAGATTAAAAAAAAAAAAAAAAAAGTACTTTGGATTACTGTTCTATAGAAAAGGGCAAAATTCAACGTTTAAAATATAAATTTTCCAAAAAATGTAATTCTTGCAAAGAAACATTTTCATGTTATTGACTCAATTTGTGTTTTTGATGATGGTGGTGGACAATGGTGTTTAACATCCCAAAGTATTCATTTAGATTGAGGTCTGTTTTTTCTGTGTGTTTACGCCAGTACCATACCGAGCCTCTGTTCTTTATTCATGTTTCCCGGTTTTTGATCATGTTTTGTCCTCGTGTTTAGAGAATCTTCTTTAGCTTAGTTTTTTGTTGTTTGTACAACTGACCCTCACCTTTTTCTGGATTCTGACTTTGCCTATCTTTTTTATTTTTATTTTAGTTTATTATTATTATTATTTTTTAAATATTTGAATGCCTGCCTCTTTATTAGCACAATTTAACTGCATTTGCATTTGTCTAACTCATCACTGTAAGTTCATTTAACTCAAAAAAATTGAGGAAACTAATTACCTCAAAATTTTTATGTTGATAAATAAATTTCTTTAAGCCAAATACACTTAAACAGAGTTAACTGAGTTACATTTTTGTTATATTTAAGTGTATTTGGCTTAAAGAAATTGATTTATCAACTTAATTATTTTCCTCAAATTTTTTTTATTAAATGAACTTATCCGGTTTTAACTTCATCCATCTGTATATGTGTATGAAAATGAGGGCTAATTAAACCTTTAATTGTTATGGTATGTAAACAAAATTCAAACTCAACTTTGAAAATGCAGTGTTTGTATATATGTATGTGCATTTCACATACACAAGTTATCCCACAGTCCATGTGCTCATGTCAGCACTGTCACAGATGGTCAATCATTAGTAACTTGTGATAATTATTTCACCTGACTGACCAGTTGTTCTGGTTCTGTGAATTTATCTGTATAATATACTATATGTATTCTTTTTTCATTAATAGCAATTATCTGTACCTATTCCTACATATTTTACGTGTATAAATAAAATATAATGGCACAGGTCTTGTAGACTGTCATGCCACTGCAAACCAGCAACTCAATTTCCCAGAATGCACCACGAACTACAAACATAGCCAAAAACTACATTTCCCAAACACACACACTGACAGGATCACGTCCCCAATTCTAATTAGAGACACCTGCTTCCAATCACACACACACACACACACACACACACTACTCCTTTTTAAGTGACTCTCATTCCTCAATTTGCTAAGTACAGGTGCATCTAAAAAACCTAATTTAATTCAAAAAGTGGAACTTTCATATAGCTTTTCTAGATTCATTACAGATCTTGTTTTAATATTGCTTACAACACATGGAAATAAAAAATTCAGTATCTTAAACTATTAGAATACAGAACTTATAATAGAGAAATGTCGATCTGAGAAGATCTCTAATCAGCTAATTAACTCAAAACACCTGCAAAGGTTTCCTGAGCCTTTGATCTCGCAGTCTGGTTCAGTACACAATCACAATCATGGGGATGATTAAAGTAAATGTTGCATTTCATTTGGAAATCAAGGACTCAGAGTCTGGAGGAAGAGAGGAGAGGCACAGAATCCAAGTTGCTTGAAGTCCAGTGTGAAGTTTCCACAGTCAGTGATGATTTGGGACACCATGTCATATGCTGGTGTTGGTCCACTGTGTTTTCTCAAGAGTCGATGCAGCGTCTACCAGGAGATTTTAGAGCACTTCATGCTTCCATGTGCTGTCAAGCTTTATGGAGATGCTGATTTCCTTTTCCAGCAGGACTTCACACCTGCCCACAGTGCCAAAACTACTAGTAACTAGTTACTGTACTTGATTGACCAGCCAACTCTCCTGACCCGAACCCCATAGAGAATCTATGAGAGACACCAGACCCAACAATACAGACGAGTTGAAGGCCGCTATCATAGCAACCTGGGCTTCCAGAACACCTCAGCAGTGCCACAAGCTGATTTTCTCCATGCCGCATTGATGCAGAAATTCGTTCAAAAGGATCTGCGACCGAGTATTAGTGTATAAATTAGCATACTTTTCAGAAGGTCGACATTTCTGTATTATAAATTCTTTATTCTAATATTTTGAGGTACTGGATTTTTGATGGCCATAAGCTGTAAGCCACAATCATCAAGATTAAAACCAAAAAAAAAGGCTTGAAATTTTTCACTTTATGTGTAATGAATCTAGAATATATGAAAGTTCCACTTTATGAATTAAATTATGGAAAAAAAGAACTTTTCCACGATATTCTAATTTTCTGAGATGCACCTGTATACGCTCAGTTGCCTAGTGTCTCTGTCTATACCAATCCTTTATAGTGTGTTTAATCTTTCTGTGTTTTGACTTGCTCATGTTCACATGAGCAAGTCACATGTTCCTTGTTCACATGTTCCTTGTTTGTACTGTTTGCCTGATCGTCTGACCTCTGCCTGTTTATGATTATTGACTTCTGCCTCATCCTGTAGACTTCTTATTGATTTATTAAGCTGCCATACGTGCACTTGCTTCTGTCTGTGCCTCCATTACGTGACATACACATATACATATACATTTGAGTACGAAACTATGCATCCCCTGAAATGAACACACCCCTGAGTGTATCTCGCAACAAATAACAACCAAAGAGAAATCCAGAAATGTCTGGGAGAAAGCAGAGTTATAACAAATATGTAAGGAAAAATGGGAAAGATAAATATTACACTTAAAAATATCCATATGCTGCCAAGACGATGCATAGAGAGGCAGAAAGCCAAAAAAAGCAACTGGTGAGCATAAAATTTAGTACAGAATTTTTGTAACACATTCAGACAGAGATCCCAACTATTAGACTCATAGCCTATCATTCTGTTTATTTGACAACAAATTAACTAAATATAATACATTAAGAGAGTAGAGAGAATTTCTGGCAGAATTTGCCATCACAGAGTTACACACATTTCCAAATGTTAAAACAAAGGGAGGAAAAGTTCTCAGAAGTACTGAAGAAGAAGACGTGAAGAAATCCTACCTTAGTGTGGAAATATCAGTTATTAGCGAGAGCTCTACAGGGTTAAAGTCTACCTTCTGTAATTGAGAGTCATTTGGATTAGCTCAGTTTCGATCTGCCATGCAGCGATTCGGTTAGATTGTTTGTTGCGTGCTCTCTTAGTAACAGTTTCCTAGGGCAGCACGCTCACAATCGCGTGCAGGAAAATACACACATGAGAGAGTTCATTTCGAAATGACATGTTACTAATGTTATGCATTACAATGCAATCCCAGAATCCCTGAAAGTGTGTCTGTGCCATGATTCCTGTATCCTGTTTATTCTAAGAATTCAATAGTCTGAATTAGATATATCACATCAATTCCCACAACCATTCCCTGTGCTGCTCATTCGCATTTTTTTTCAAACCTTCCTGTGTTTCCTGTGCTTCCTGTGCCGTAACCACACATGCAATCCTGCACAGTGTTTTACAAAGGCCATTTCAATCACCAGATTTGAACCCTATTATAAATCTGTTGTCCACTTGCACAAACCCATTCAGAGGCTTGAAATGTTTTGCAGGGTGGAGTGGTCCAAGAGATCTCTTCAAGTACGTCCTTCCTTGCTAAATATTTTAGGAAGAGGCTTAGTGCTGCTATTTTCTACAGGAGAGTCTTCACTAAATACAGTGGTGTGAAAAAGTGTTTGCCCCCTTCCTCATTTCCTGTTCCTTTGCATGTTTGTCACACTTAAGTGTTTCGGAACATCAAACCAATTTAAACAATAGTCAAGGACAACACAAGTAAACACAAAATGCAATTTGTAAATGAAGGTGTTTATTATTAAAATTTGAAAAAAAATCCAAACCATCATGGCCCTGTGTGAAAAAGTGTTTGCCCCCCTTGTTAAAACATACTATAACTGTGGTTGTCCACACCTGAGTTCAATTTCTCTAGCCACACCCAGGCCTGATTATTGCCACACCTGTTCACAATCCAAGGCATGACTTAAATAGGAGCTGCTTGACACAGTAAGGTCCACCAGAAGATCCTTAAAAGCTACACATCATGCCGAGACCCAAAGAAATTCAGGAACAATTGAGAAAGAAAGTAATTGAGATCTATCAGTCTGGAAAGGGTTATGAAGCCATTTCCAAAGCTTTGGGAATCCAGCGAACCACAGTGAGAGCCATTATCCACAAATGGCGAAGACATGGAACAGTGGTGAACCTTCCCAGGAGTGGCCGGCCCCCCCCAAAATTACCCCAAGAGCGCAGCGACGACTCATCCAAGAGTCACACAAGAGCCCCCAACAACAATGTCCAAAGAACTGCAGGCCTCACTTGCCTCAGTTAAGGTCGCGTTCATGCCTCCACCGTCAGGAAAAAACTGGGCAAAAATGGCCTGCATGGCAGAGTTCCAAGGAGAAAACCACTGCTGAGCAAAAAGAACATCAAAGCTCGTCTCAATTTCTCCACAACACATCTGGATGATCTCCAAGACTTTTGGGACAACATTCTGTGGACCGATGAGACAAAAGTGGAACTCTTTGGAAGGTGTGTGTCCAAGTATATCTGGCGTAGAAGGAACACTGCATTTAATAAAAAGAACATTATACCAACAGTAAAATATGGTGGTGGTAGTGTGATGGTCTGGGGCTGTTTGTGCTGCTCAGGACCTGGAAGACTTGCCGTGATAAAAGGAACTATGAATTCTGCTGTCTACCAAGAGATCCTGAAGGAGAATGTCCGACCATCTGTTCCTGTACTCAAGCTGAAACGAACTTGGGTTCTGCAGCAGGACAATGATCCTAAACACACCAGCAAGTCCACCACCGAATGGCTGAAGAAAAACAAAATGAAGACTTTGGAGTGGCCTAGCCAAAGTCCTGACCTGAATCCTATTGAGATGTTGTGGTATGACCTTAAAAAGGCCGTTCATGCTCGAAAACCCTCTAATGTAACTGAATTAGGACAATTCTGCAAAGATGAGTGGGCCAAAAATTCCTCCAGGACGCTGTAAAAGCCTCATTGCACGTTATCGCATAGCAGCTTGGTTGCAGTTGTTGCTGCAAAGGGTGGCCCAACCAGTTATTAGGTTTAGGGGGCAATCACTTTTTCACACAGGGCCATGATGGTTTGGATTTTTTTTCACCTTTAATAATAAACACCTTCATTTACAAATTGCATTTTGTGTTTACTTGTGTTGTCCTTGACTATTGTTTAAATTGGTTTGATGTTCCGAAACACTTAAGTGTGACAAACATGCAAAGGAACAGGAAATAAGGAAGGGGGCAAACACTTTTTCACACCACTGTATTAAGTGTTGAAATGGGAATAGTATTCATGTTGAGTATTATTTTTCATGAAGGGTGCCAATAAATTAGATGCTGACTGTACTGTAAGCAACATATTGTATCTGTATTACTGTAGTCAAACAGGCTGTATGGACAGCTTGATTTTTCAGTTTAAGTTCTTACAGTTCCAGTTCTAGGCATGCAGCATGTACTACACCCTGAGCTTCAACAACTGCAGGTGTGTTGAGGCAGCAGCAGGTTTTCCCTGTTGAACAACACAAGGAGCTCCTAAATTCCTAATGCAATTAACATTTTTAATGCAATGTTTACCTTATGTTTTGTGTAGATCTTACCCAGAGCCCTCCAGGATTTAGCTATTTTGCAATTATAGAAATTAATGCAAAATCAAGGAAACTCCACAATATATGCAGGAGCTTGCAATTTTTCAAAATAACCACATATTTTGCACAGATTTGGGCCAAGACGTTATCACAATGTGCAAATAGGCAAAAGCACTTCCATTCACATGCATCAAACTACAACTAAAAGCTCTCATTTACCAACAAACATCACTGGAAAAGACCATACAAAACAATGACATGCAGTTGCAATTTCAACAATTCAAGTAGCAAATTACATCACACATTTTTTAAAAAGCAGATGCAAAATCAATCAACAATCACAAAAAAACAAACAAAAAACAAACAAACAAACAAAAAAACAACATGGCAAAATACTGTATGGACTGCCTCATGGTGATGAATCACAAAGATATTTAAATGTTGACAATCTCAAAATTTCTCATACAAAACAATAGTGTTTCCGGTGACCGAGACATTTATAAAAGATTTATAAAACAACTAATTTGCATTTATTTTGTTTTAATTTTTAACACATGCATGCCTTTAAATGGAAAACACATTTGTAAAAAGTTCTTGTGGACCTTTTTTTTGTTAGAGAGTGAAAGACTTTGGTTAATTTTTTCAGTCTTCACAGAAGTGAAATAAAAGTAAAAACATGATTACCTCAGTATCGAGTTAACAAAAGCTTGTGATTTTCCCTGCAGTGTTAGAACATACTAAATAGAAGGTTGAACAGAGATTAGTTTTTTTATGTGGAAAGCTAGAGAGGACTGAAGCCATTTCTTGCTTTGATGAATTATCTGGAGACACCAGAAATGGGGTCTCAGTAAAACTGCCAACATCCCTTACAACCAGACACTTGTTTAGAAGTGTTCCGTTACTGGAGACCATGCAGGAAAGACACCTTTTGAAGTAAATGAGAACTGGGGAAGACATTCAGGCATTTCTGACTGCAAACATACTGATTTTGTGGGGTTTTTTTTATAACAGACTCCTATGTGGATTGTACTGCAGAGTAACAAACAAAAGAATCAAATATATTCAGTTCTTGTCCACTCAATCAAGCAAACAGCAGTGGGTGTCTGCACACCAATCGCACTGCGACTATTCAATCTGCTCACCCACACACAAATACAAGTGTTTACAGAATACATGCAGCTGGGCCACAGTGCAGTGTTGTATGAGGGAGAAATGAGAAGCAGCTGTGGGTGTGTTACATGGGAGTGTGTGTTCAGCATGCTGGATGGACAGCAATGAGTCTGAGATAGACATGGAACATGGGACCAGCAGTAGCAGCTGCCCTGCTGGGTGGCATGCAGAGCTGAACCAAGGGAATTATCAAGAAAGGGGGAGAGAGAGAGAGAGAGAGAGAGAGAGAGAGACTGCTCTATTCCTCCCCAGGCTTTCTGAACGGATGGGCATTCATCCATTCAATTTAGGCAAGGCCCCAGGCTGCACTATTTCTTTGGTTTCCCCGGTTTCAATCGTTATTGCCCACCCCCACCCCATTGCTCCATGCAGCAGCAACTCATGTTTGCATCAATCATTGTGTAAAATAATTGGATAAATAATATAAACCCTGGCCACTCAACCATAAGAAATTGATGTGAGATTATTCTGAAAGTA
This sequence comes from Ameiurus melas, assembly GCA_012411365.1. Lineage (NCBI taxonomy): Eukaryota > Metazoa > Chordata > Actinopteri > Siluriformes > Ictaluridae > Ameiurus > Ameiurus melas. Next base: position 12,894,395 of record CM022773.1, on the reverse strand, counting down.
GGTAGAAAAAAAAAAGCATAACAGCTCCTTCAGTATTAACGATGGGGACATGACTACAGGAATGCCAAGCAGACTATGTGCAATTGTGTATGCATTTGAGCCAGTATGTCCTTGTCTGTATCTGTCTGTCTCTTTAGTGAATGTCTGTGCTTGCACGTCTAGCTGTCTACAAGTGTGTGAATACACAGGAGCAAGATTTGGGAAACGATTTGCAGTTCCTATAGCAACCATGATGTAAGCTGAGAGGGGCAAATGTGCCCCATCAACCCCCACCCATCTCTTTCTCGTCCTCTCCCCCTCTAAAAGAGACACAATCCCACTCATAGGAAAACTGGGTGTGTGAAAATGGCAAGTGCACCACGCGTTGCTGGATTATAAACATCTCTTTTATCTTCTATTCTGTTTTTTTTTTTACATTACAGAAGAAGATAAGCAAGCTGGGAACCTCTGCTCAATAACAAACACATTTGGGTGTCGGGCAAGAAAGGTGTGTGTATTGTCTGCCTAGGAATTCATTCAGTCTGTGATTGGGCTTTGGCATCTGAGGCTATTCAGAGCAATAATAGCCCAGTGCAGCCAGTGCTTGTGTGAACCTCAATATCTTTTACTTGAACATCTAAAGTTGTTGCAAAGAGATTATTCTATATACAAAAACATAATTTGTCATGTGCCCATAATATTAAGTTCTGTCATCTTTAATTATTCAAATTATGGTAAAGAATTTTATGTGCAAAGTAGTATAAATCCTGCATTCATTTGGAATTGTTTCACTTGTTAAAACTTTGTAGGGCCTTTCTCTGTGCATCATGCCAGTCCTAAATAGGCTCTGTGACCTAGTTTTGTTGTTAGCATGGCAAACAATTTTAAAAAAGCAAACTTAGAAGTATTGTACTGTTTATGCAAGCTGACTGGAGGTACAAGATAAATGATTCTCCATATGATGACAATTTTAAGTCTGTTCTCCAGTGTGTTTGTAAAAACTGATTCAATAAAACTATTTTAAAATGACATTAAATGTTCATTATGTATTTAAACTCACAAATATTAACTCACATTAATATCTTCAATACAGTTTGATTAACAGAGTTAATTTGACAATTACGATTTAGATATACAGTTTGCAGAACTGGAGGCTGGTCCCTTAGTTCTAAGCTAAGTAAGTTTCCCTTACTGCTAAGTTACACTCTCAGGAAAAAGGGTACTAAATTGTACCCTTCCTTGTCATTTTGGTGGTACCTAAATGATACATCTTTTGTACCTTTTAGTATGTGTGTGTGTGTGTGTGTGTGTGTGTGTGTGTGACACCTAGAAATGTGTAGGTAGAGTACTTTTAAAGCTTTACACTAAAAACTAATTGCAGTCCATTTATGTGAGTATGTTTTGAGAGTGTATCTTCAACTAAATAATCAAGCAATTAGCATCAAACATGCCTTGACTAACTACATTTGGGTTAAGAGGGAAGTTGTGTATCTTTTTGTTCTTCAAAATAAAAAAATAGAAAAGTAGTTTAAAGTTGTTTTTTTTTTTTTTTTTTACATTACTACAACTAATGGGATTTATACACTAGAGAAAGTGCAATTCACTGGTTCTGTTTGGTTATGCTACATGAATTTTACAGTCCTAGCTCTAGTCTGCAGATTTCTACAGCAGAAGTCTACAAGGGGAACAGACTCTAATTTCTCACCTTAAGTTTTCTTTTGCTTTGCCTACAAACATTCTTTCCAAGACCCAGTCCTAACTATTTACAGTAGGCCACTTGTCTGTCTAGTTGTCTCATTTTATTGACCATATTCTTCTCTTCTAAAAGCCAAGGCCAGGGCTCCCCTAATGAGGACTCCCTCCTCACAGTCCTCTGTGATTATACAAGCAGCCACATGGAAAACCGGCGCTGTCAGCATCTTCCACAATCCAATGGCCAGCCAGGAGAGGCCCCAGCTGGAGCTCTGTCTGAATGTGAGCCCCCACTGCTGTCCGGAGCCACCTCTCTCATCTCACTCACCCAAACAGAAGAGCTCTTTGATCTGATAGCCAGCTCACAGAGCCGACGACTGGATGACCAGCGGGCCAGTATAGGAGACCGGCTGGGTATCACGATAGCACAGAACAGCTCTGGCCATCTTTGTGAAGCCTGTAATCCACAGGAGCTTGGTGATGATTTCTTTAACATGCTCATAAAATATCAGGTAAAAACTCATAAAGCATTAGTGTGCAAAAATATTTTTTCATTGAACTACTCATACCAATGTATTATTCAACTACACAGAATATACACTATATGGCCAAAAGTATGTGGACAAATTACCGTCCTACCCATATGTACTTGTTGAACATCTAATTTCAAAACCATGGGCATTAATATGGAGTTGGGATTTCCCTTACATTTTAGATTTAGAGTGTAAGTAAGGTCAGGAACTTATTTTAGCCAAACCATTCCAGTTCATTCAAAAGGTATGGATTTGAGGTTGGAGTTCTGTGCAGGTCACTTCCATGCCAACCTAGGCAAACCATATCTTTATGGAACTCACTTTGTGCACAGGGGCATTGTCATGCTGGAACAGGTTTGGATCCTTTGTTTCCAGTGAAGGGTAATCTTAATGGTACAGCATACAAAGATATTCTAGACAATTGTGTGCTTTCAAATTCGTGGCAACAGTTTGGGGAAGGCCCACGTATTCGTGTGATTGTCAGATGTCCACATAATTTCAACCATATATTGTATTATCCTATATTAATATGAATAGGAATTGAGTAAAATATGGAGTCTCTTTTTCAATTTGTCCCAATGTGTCTGTCAGTCCTCCCGGATCAATGACCAGAGGTGCTCACTGCCTCCAGTTCCAGATCCAGATGAAGACTTTTTCAGTCTAATTCAAAGAGTACAGGCTAAACGAATGGATGAACAGCGAGTCTCCTTCCATCCTGATGAGAATGATGCCACAGACTCTGAACCCAAGTCCAAGCCAACCAGTTAAAGACTGCAGCATTTAAGAGCGACTTTTGCTGCCATGTATAAGCACTGACATTGATGAGCTCATCCTGGTATAGATATCTATACCAAAGTCTGGGCAGTCTTTGGTGGAACTAGTTGATCTTGCAAACTTGGCCCAGATTTGTGGCATAACGTCTGGAATACAGTTTCTCAATCATATTTTAGCGTAACCCCCCACCCCCCCCACACACATACACCAACACCCCCACCCCCGCAGTACACCTGAATGAAACAATTAACTCATTAACAAGTCCTTCTGCTCTAACATGTCCAGTTTCACGAGTTTCAAAAAAGTGTATTGCAGTAGGAAATATACTCAAGTGTGTATGGAACAGGTATCTTAGAAAAACACGTCTAGAAAAAAGGCCTAAACATTTATTAGACCATGTTGTCTGAGGGAATGGGGATTTCAGATTCCAATTCAACAAACTACCATTAACATGTTAATCATTTTTAGTAGTAATACTGTAAAACTGTCAGTGTCACATCAACTGTCACTTGCTTTCATGTTCAAGTCAAGTGACAAATAATGTTCCACCACACTCTAAATATCAATCGGTTGGTTCCTAGCAGATGGAAGTGATGCATCTAGCATATGGTAACCTCTGGTTCGCTTGGTTTCAATAAACCTATTCAGAAGAATGATAAATAAAGTGGGGGGCACAGTGGCTTAGTTGTTAGCATGTTTGCCTCTCACCTCCGGGGTCGGGGGAGGGGTGGGGGGGGGGGGGGGTGTCTATTCCCGCCTCTGCCCTGTGTGAGCGGAGCTTGCATGTTCTCACCGTGCTTTGGGGGTTTCCTCCAGGTACTCCAGTTTCCTCCTGCAGTGCAAAGTCATGCACTGTAGGCATGTCTAAATTGTCCGTATTGTGTGTGTGATTGTGCCCTGCGATGGGTTGGCACTCCATCCAGGGTGTCCCCTGCTTTGCGCCCTGAGTCCCCTGGGCTCCCAGCAACCTTGCATCGAATAAACGGTAGGCCTACAGAAAATGGATGGATGGATAATTAAAGCAAAAATATATAATTAACTACAGGGGGCACAATCCAGTCCAAAAACTATGAAACTAAGCTTGAATCATGTTTTTGAATAAAGAATCTGCATATATTGTTCATTATTATATCATGCTAATAGGCTCTTAAAATAACATTTTCCATTTTTTCAGTAAATAAATGACTTTTTTATTATGTCTGGTCATACTATATCTATGTGCATCACATACGTTACGAAATCAAGGAGATTAACCTACATGAAATGGCAAAATTTATAGTCTAAACCTTACATGAATTAATTTTACATTTTGCCTCGTAGTGGTCTTCCCTCGATTAGTCAAGTGTACACTATGTGCAGGGATTTTCTCCATTATCAGAATTAAAGCATTAGTTTTAAGTAGACATTGTGTCCAAAACAGCATACTAGTACACTAAATAGTATTTTAGAATATTATGCCACGTACTATGGTAGTAATCTAAGCGGATTTGGACAGAGTCCAGTCACACACACACACACACACACACACACACACACACACACACACACACACACACACACACACACACACACACACACACACGCACAAGCTATGTCGAATCGCGTTGCCAGATTTTTATGAGATGAGCCTATTGGTTTATGGACAAATGGCCTTACGCGAATATAGGCATGGTGTTCTGATAATTCACACAGGGATTTTTCACAGGGATTTTAAATGCTTAAATGTGTCTTGTTTCTTTCTTATTCATTTACTTTTTTAAACCATATCTATATACTGTAACAATCATTTTCCAAAGTTCCCGTTTTTGGCTTGTTGCAAACTGTGGAGGGTAGAAACATGGATTGAGTAGAACACGGTCACGAACAATCTGGCAACCCAGAACAGAGCGGAATACTCCACCGGACGCTCTTTTCACCAGCGGTTCACTTCAATTAAAGAAGAAGATGAACACCAACGACGCCAAGGACTATCTCTCCAAACGACAGATCCCTCATCTGTTTGAGGTATTGGCGACTCGCTAGGCAAAGAAAAGAAAACAAAGAAACACAAACTTATCCGAAGTAATTTATGGGGATACATATATTTGCGTTGATGAGCACTAGACAGGTAGGGCGAACACAGCTGTAAACATCTGTCCTAAGGGTCAGCTGCATATACGGATATCAGTTTGTTTAAAAAAAAAGTTATCCACGCAAAGATTTCTCTGTGAGGCTTTGTGCAGTTGTCGTAAATGCCAGTCTGTTTACTTTTACTAAAGCAGTGTGTCTGAAGTTATAAGCTCTTCAACACGTTGTGTTATCATCAGGTTTTTGATATCGATTTTACTAAGTGCTTCTTGGATCTTCAGTCCTCCTGCATAGTGCATTTTGAAACCATGCACTTACAGAGTGATTACTCATTAATGATTCATTAGTGTTGTCCTGGAATATCTGCACATTGTATATTTTGAAATTGATCAATTAATGACAAATATATAACATCAGATGCAGTTTCACTAAGCAATCAATTTCTTGCTGAGGGAATTATCTGAATTATAATTTGAGCTGGGGGGGGGGGGTACCCCCACTCTTTTATTGTTGGAAAAGTGCCATCAGATTTGTACAGGAAATATGGAATAGACATATGTCTCTTTGATTTGGACAGTTACAAAGCAAATTAGATACTTGAAATGTGTCGCTATGGCGATCCTCGAGTGGGACGCTCTGATTGCAGAGACTTGAGCCACAAGTTTGCATGCAAGTTTATCCTCTGAGAGTGTCAAGCAGGGTGAACTCTGAGAGCTATTGAGCAGATGCAGCAGATAAAATGAATGTTGAGGTTGATAAACACACGCTGGTATAAAGTGCACTCAATACAAAATTGAACATTTATGTCACAGTACATTATACGGTTATAAGATTTTCAGTGGAGAAACAGATGGAATTTTTGCTTACGCATGCTGGACCAGGCAGGTCAGTATTTCTGTGCAATGTCTGTGACTGTGACAAAATTTTGTTTTTTGGTGATACCTGAAGAATGAAAACTCCACATGTAGTCCACTGGCTGTCTCCAAGGCAACAAGCTGCCTATTTACCTCATGTGAATCATCATACTTTGAGACAAAAGAAAGAAAGGAAAAGAATGAGAGAACCAGAAAGAGAGGGAACAAAAGAGAGAGAGAGAGAGAGAGAGTCAGTCACAATGTTCTGGCATTATTACAGGCATTAATGAAAATGAATTTGTGTATTGTGTTATTCAGGTAGACAACAGATTCTGTTAGTCATTGTTAATCACATCTACATCTGTTTTCCTCACGTGTAAAAGACAACACAATGTTCAGAATATTCAGTTTATGTAATAACTCTTTTGAAAGTGTAAAGATAAAAATACTCCATATGAATAACAGAGCTGGGCCTTTGTAGTCCTCACAGATGTTTCTCAAACTGCCATTCTAGACAAATACTTCTTTAAATTCACTGTCCTCTTCTTATCCTGAAATCACCAACAAACAGGGTTTGAAAAGAACATGCAAACATTATTATTATTATTATTATTATTATTATTATTATTATATTATCAGTAAGTTATTACTAGATATCTCCTGTTTGTCTACCCTGATAGCTTATTTAGTAACTAATTGTTTCTCAAGCTGTGCGCTCAGTGGATTTACATGTAAATGCACAGCATCTGTTTTTGCATCATAAGAAGAAAATACCTGATTAGCACAAGGGTTTTGCAGTCCACAGTACATCCGTGTGGGCTGAATAGAGTGGCTATTTGCAATTATCATTTTTTTTACAACGCTTTTTATTTCTCTTTCTTTTCATTTCACCTGTCTATGTCCATTTAGAGCTGTCCAAGAATCCATATCCACTGGTTTGTGTAGGAATAATCTGTTCGCTATGACATTTGGCTTTATGTTGTGAAATACAAAGGGCAAATGCGATAAAAAAAATAGTGTATTTAAGGTTGTGGCTAGGACTGAATATTTTACCTAAATAACCTTAAATAATAAATCTTATAGCAGTGGTGTGGATTTTATCCTTCAAGGTCACACATATGTTGTATATGTATAAAGCATTTATATTAATACCATTAATACTGTATTACTCTTTCCAAGAGCATGTTGACTGGCTTGATGTATCACCGCCCTGAGGACCCTTTGGGATTCCTGGAAAACTGCCTGCAGAAAACAAGAGAGCTCGGAGGTCCTGAATGTGTGGCCTGGGACACCTTCCTCATGCCTGATCGTAGACCACTACCACCGATTACCACTGCACAGGGAAAGAAAGCCCCCTGCAAGCTGGGTACTTTTGCTAAATACAATCACGAGTGGCTAACTGATCTCTGTCAAATAATCAATAAAATGTATTGTCAAAGATGATAAAAACATCATATATCTGTTGATGTTAGCATTCAGCAGACAGCGTGGTGGAAAATAAGGAAAAGAATGAAAGCGTAATCAGGATGCAGGAACAGGCAACAGACAGAAGAACTAATTCTTAGATTATAAAAACAATTAGAAACTAAGAGACAATAGACTTTCAAATGTCCCACCACACTCTAATGAATATGAATCTGTTGGTTCCTGTTGGCACACTTCCAAAATGCAAGTATAACATTTGTATACATACAGGAAAGCTTGTGATGAACAAAGTCAGTATGAATTGGAACACAGAAAACAGGCAGCTATTGATATAACCCATGGTTCCATGAATCATGGTCCATCAAGACCCACAGTTCTATGACAATTTGTGAACACCTCCCATGTCTATCAATTAAAAGAGACCACCATCCATCTCTGACCAGATATTATTCAGCTGGTGGACCACTCTCAGCAAACATCTTAAGAGCATGTCAGTGTGTGTTGGGTGCAGCAGTGTTGCTGGGATTTCTAAACACCTCAGCATTACTGCTGAGTTGGGAAACAGTTCCTAATCAAAAAATAATCACCCAACAGTATGACTATGGTCAGAAGCTGAACATTAATGTATAATGTAATATTATAATGTATTAACATTATATTGTATTGATTAACACCAATAACCTAGGCTAACAGAAGCTATTTAAATGTATATACTACAGGTGTTAACATTCATTATATGTTATTTGACATAAACAGTATCTGTTTTACAAATTTCAAAGATGTATATAAAGTTAAGAAAGAGATTTAAGAAGAGCTCACACAGGCTTATCTCTACTAAGGACATACATGTCTTTAGTCCCCAATCTCTTCTTTGTATACCATCAACTTTTCTTTTTTTTTAACAACTTTGTTGTTTGGTGTCTGCACTGGGTGATTTGGGGTTTTGGAGTGAAGCATTGAAAGGTGCAATACCCAATAAAGTTGCAATACCCAATGATGAATTCTTTTTAGATGCGGTTCAGACTTGCATCAAATGCAGTAGATAGGGATTTCATTTTAACCAGTATTTTAGATCTGTGAGAAGCAGGCCCCTGCATGCTGTACTGTGGCATGTACAGTATGGAACACAGATCTAGTGTGAACATGTTGAGTAAGTAGGTACTATGGGCCACTTTTGGCCTAGAGAGTGATCAACACAAACTGTGCATGGAGAATGATTAGCTATATTGTTTATGCCTTTATGCCTACATGGTGGAAAAGGACAGAGCTGTATAATAAAGTAGCCACTAAGTAAACAGCATTTAAAACCCCCAAAATCACTGCTGTGCCAGCCTCACAAACACTTCCATGAGGGTGTCCCTGCTGTGCTATGAATAGTCCCCCACCCGAATAACATCTGGTCAGCTCTAGGGAATTTATTGTGTGTTTTATTTCACTTTCCACAGACAGTGGTCCTGGTCCTGGGCCATACAGACGCTATGACAGATTGCCTCCCATTCAGGCTCAGTTCTCCATTGAGAGTGATTCTGATATGACTGAGTCCTCTGGCCTCATACAGGAGTATGATGTCTTTGACCCATTAAAACCAAGGCCACACATCATATTCATCATAGGTGAGAGGTTTTGGGTGACATTTCAGGGTAATACATTATATAACTTGTATAACTTCTGTGCTACAGACCATTACTCCTCACAGAATTAAATCTCAAACAATATCTATAGATATTTTATTGATCAGTTTCATTTTTGACATTATTTCATCATAGCTTTTAGTTCTGTAGTCATTTTCTCTCCAAAGGTGGTCCAGGCAGCGGAAAGGGCACTCAGACGGCTAAGATTGCAGCTCATTATGACTTTGAGTGTGTGTCTGTCGGAGAGATTTTAAGAAACCAGCTGCTTCAGCATGCTCCCAGTGACAGGAAATGGGAACTGATCGCTCAAATCATTGCCAACGGAGAACTGGCACCTCAGGTATGGTGCTGTGTCTGTTCTGTCTCAACATAGCAGTGTCATTGCATTATAGTGCTCAGTGACATCAGCAAATGGATGATACAGTAATATACTGTATACTCAGCAAAAAAAAAGAAACTTCCCCTCACATTCAACTGCTTTTATTTCCCGCAAATTTCATAACATGTGTAAATATTTTTATTAATATAAAATCATTCAACAACTGAAACATAAACTGAACAAGTCTCACAGACATTTGATGAACCAAAGTGGAATAATGAGTCCCTGAACAATGGTGAGTCAATATCAAAAGTAAGAGTCAGTATGTGGTGGCCTCCAGCTGCTTTAAGTACTACAGTGCAGATCATCCTCATGGACTCCAGATTGGTCAGTTCTTGCTGTGAGATGTTACTCCACTCTTCCACCAAGGCATTTGCAAGTTCTCGATCACGTCTCACATGGTTACATGTCATTTTCAACTGCAAAGACGATCAGCTGTGCACAGGTGGTAGAGCGGGTTGTCCACTAATCGTAAAGTTGGCGGTTCGATTCTCAGCCCACATGACTCCACATGCCGAAGTGGCCTTGGGCAAGATTCTGAACACCAAGTTGCTCCTATGGCAAGATAGCGCCTTGTTGGTGTGTGTGTGTGTGTGTGTGTGAGAGAGAAAGGGTGAATGAGAACTAGTATAAAGCACTTTGGAACTGCTAAGGTTAAAAAAGCAATATATAAGTGCAGACCATATACCATTTATCATTTAGCTGTATTTCCTGCCTCCCTATAACACTGTCTTAGGCGTCTTACATTCCAGACATTACAGTTTATTGCTTTGGCCACATCTGCAGTCCTCATGCCTCCCTGCAGCAGGTCTATGGCATATTCATGCAGGTGAGCAGGAACCCTAGACATCTTTCTTCTGGTGTTTGTCAGAGTCAGTAGAAAGGTCTCTTTAGTTTCCTAAGTTATTGTAACTGTGACCTTAATTTGTCTACCGCCTGTAAGCTGTTAGTGTCTTAAGGACTGTTCCACATGTACATTTGCTATAATTGTTTATGGTTCATTGAACAAGCATGAACAATACTGTTTAAACGTTTGCTGAGTATATGTGAAATACATTAGTACATGGGGAGCATGGTGGCTTAGTTTGGTGTCCTCCCAAAGTCCAAAGACATGTGCTGTAGGCTGATTAGCATCTCTAAATTGTCCATAGTTTGTGCCCTGCAGTGGGTTGGCCCCCCTCCAGGGCCCTGAGTTCCTTGGGATAGGCTCCAAGTTCCCCCGCGACCTTGTGTAGGATAAGCGGTATGAAATATGGATGGAATGAATGGACATTAGCACATAATTAACCATGCACAATTGTACTAGGTAATGTGATATCATTTGGTCATAACTAGCAACAACTTTAGGCACTGTAATAATTTGTTTAACTATGTAACATTAGGCAGTACACATTCCTTTAAACATTAGGGCTTTAAACAGAAAATTTTACTTTGTCTGGATTAGTGTTGTTTAAGATGTTCCAGCACAATTTCTGTAGGCCTGTAAAATAAAATTTATTGTTATCTATTATTTCCAGTACATTGATGTGCTAATTGTAACACTAGAGTCAGTCATCTTGAGTCAGTATCAGCATATTGTTTAATACCCAACATCAAAACGGGTTTGTTGTTAATATGTTTTATTAGACATATTAAAAGTAGGCAAATAACCATGCAAAAAACTCTTGTTGTTATATTACAGTACAACACTTGATAATACACATGGACTGATTGCTTTGATCTCCCTCTGATATTAAATTCTCTAGGAGACGACAATCGAGGAGCTCAAGCATCAATTCATCAAGAAACAAGATGCCAAAGGTTTCATTGTGGATGGATTCCCACGCGAAATATCTCAGGTGTTCACCTTTGAAGAACAAGTGAGTAATTCACTAAGATGGGAAATAAGGCAATCTAATTATACACTACAATAATAATTTCTGTTACTGTTATCTTCAGAGACCTCTAACTTGCAGATTAAATCATTGCCAACAGTCATGCTTAGAACCCCCCTGACCTAGATACACACAGCATGGCTTTAAAAACGTAATATGTTTGACCTCTGCAGGTTACTTGAGGCATGACATTTAAAAATTTTTTTTCTTACAGTATTTTTCATAAAACAGCAGATGCAGTGTTACCAATAATATATATATATATATATATATATATATATATATATATATATATATATATATATATATATATATATATATATACATATATATATATATATATTATTATTATTATTTATTTATTTTTTTTACCTTTGCTATTATGTAACACAGTATCACAGCTATTATGTACCTATTAGCACCATAGAAATGATGCTAATAAGTAGTAATGCTAATTGCAGTTTTAAGTGAAACCACAAAATTGTCTTTCATTCTATGGTATGTTGTTGACAACAAAACAGTTTTAAAAAGACACTGATATATAAAAATCCTTTAAAACAACTTGTCCTCCTGTCAGATTGGCTCTCCAGATCTAGTCATCCTACTAGCTTGCTCTAATCAGCAGCTGCGTCAGCGCCTGGAGAAACGTGCCCTGCAGCAGGGTCGGCCTGATGATAATACCCATGCCATTGAGAAGCGACTCGAAACCTTCAAGCACAACATAACCCTCATAGCCAAGTATTACCAGGAGAGAGGACTAATTATTAGGGTAAGAGCTTGGATTTTGTCATAGTCCATATACTTCTGGTATACTAGTGAATAATATACTAGGACCTTAAGAGTTAAAGATGGTTAATAAAGTGTCAGCTTTTAAATATTGCTAGATTTCTTTATAATAGCAAAGCTCTTTCAGCCGTTGTCAAGGCAGGATGATGAAAGCCATCACAGAAATGTAGCATGGGATTTTATAATGATGTAAATAATCATTTTGTCATCAGGTTGATGCTGATCGAGAAGAAGATGAAATTTTCACAGATATCAAAGCATTAGTGAAAGAGAAACTATTCTCAAAAGAAGAAGGTAATGGCGTTAAAGTTTTTATGTTACAATACCATTTATTAGAAATAAAGCTCCTATTTTTTCTTTATGCTTCCTTTGCAGAACCAAAGGGTTTATAAGAACTGTGACTACGTTTTTGAAAACAACTGTTCTTGCCAGGACCATGCAAGAGACGTTGAATATTTGAGAAGATCACGTTCTCTTCTTAAGTCTGCTCTGCTTTAGCCTGTAATTTACTCCTTTCTCTCTCACTCTCTGTATCCCTCTCTGTATCTCTCTCTTTATCTCTCTGTATCTCTCTCTCTCTCTCTCTCTCTCTCTCTCTCTCTCTCTCTCTCTCTCTCTCTCTCTCTATATATATATATATATATATATATATATATATATATATATATATATATATATATATATATATTTACACATAAACACACACACACACACACACACATATATATATATATGCAAATATCAAATGAGGATTTGTTGAAATTTTCTGTAAAAGATGCTTTTATTTAAATACAGTTTCTAATCTTATAAAAAATATCTTCAAGATAACTGAAAAGTCATTTGTTGGATTATAAGCGGTTTTATGTTGCATAAAGAACATATTTAATAAATATTTGACCTTTGGCCGTGGCATGACAGCGAACACAGAAGATACCCGAAGGCCACTGCTCTCATTAATGGTCCTCTGCCCAGCTGAGTCTCTTACTTAATAATCACTCTTCATGAGACATACTCGCACTGAACAGTTTATTAGGAACACAATACAAATATGGATAGGGCCTCCCTTTGCTATCAAATTCTCAAATTCAGCCTCAATTCTTCATGTACATTTACATTTATTCACTTGGCAGACGCTTTTATCCAAAGCGACTTACAAATAAGCAAAGCGATATATCAAGCAGGGAACAATACAAGTAGTGCTACTATACAAGATCCATTAATTGAGTACCAGAGGAAGCAAAGTGCACAGAGTAGAGGTGTAAGTGCATTGTGTGTGTTTTTTTTTTGTTTTGTTTTGTTTTGTTTTCCTCTAGGAGTTGGTTAGGCGTTCACGGAAGAGGTGGGTCTTTAGCTGTTTTTTGAAGATATTGAGAGATTCTGCAGTCCGGATTGAGATCGGAAGTGCATTCCACCATTGGGGAACGGTAAGCGTGAAGGTTCTGGAAAGGGACCTTACGCCACGCTGAGTGGGAACTACTAAACGTCGATCGCTAGTCGATCGCAGATTGAGAGAGGGAACGTATGCCTTCAGGAGAGATTTGAGGTAGGAGGGTGCTGTTCCGGACAAGGTCTTGTAGGTGAGCATCAAGGCCTTGAACTTGATTCGGGCAGCTACAGGAAGCCAGTGGAGGGAGATGAAGAGGGGTGTGACATGGGTTGTCTTGGGCTGGTTGAAGACAAGGCGCACTGCAACATCTGAATCATCTGAAGGTGTTTGATGGAGCTGGCTGGGAGGCCTGAAAGCACTGAGTTTTCATGGCATAGATACATAAAAATGTTGTAAACATTCCTTTGAGATCCTGGTCCATGTTGACAATTGCATCATGCAATTCCTGCAGAATTTTCAGGTGCACTTTCATGCTGTGAATCTCCCATTCGACCACATCCCAAAGGTGTTCCGGTGACTGGAAGGCCACCGAAAGACAATGAACTCATTGTCATGTTCATGAAACCACTTTTGTTTGTGACATGGTACATTATAATGCTGGATTTAGTTATTAGAAGATGGGTAAATTGTGGCCATGTGGCTGTTGTAGCCCATCCGCCTCAAGGCTCAATGTGTTGTGCATTCTGAGATGCTTTTTTCTTCTCACCACAATTGTACAGAGTAGTTTTCTGAGTTTCTGTAGCCTTTCTGTCAGCTCAAAACAGTCTGGCCATTCTCCACTGACCTCTTATCAACACGGGATTTCTATCTGTAGAACTGCTGCTTGCTGGATGTTTTCTCTTAATTGTTCCATTCTGTGTAAACTCTAGAGACTGTTCTTTGTGAAAATTCAAGATCAGCAGCTATAGAAATACTCGAACTTGCACATCTGGCATGATCTTTCCAATCTTGCCAAGGTCAAGGTCACATGTTTTCCCCCATTATGAAGGTTGGTGTGAACATTACCCAAAGCTGCTAACCAGTATCTGCATGCTTTTAATGCAGTGTGCTGCTGCCACACAATTGGCTGATTAGATAATTTCATGAATGAGTAGGTTTACAGGTGTTCCAAATGAAAGGAAAATCCTGTGGCAGTGTTATGCTGTTGGAGAAATTTTTCAGACACAATTTCGATTCACTTGTCCCCTTAGAGTCAGCACAAATCAATACTAAGTTATTCTGACTGATCACCATTATCCTTTGGTGAAATTTTATATGTGAACCGGAGTGGTCTCTACCAGGATGACAATGTCCCCAACCACAGAGTACGAGGGCTCACTGAATGGATTGATGAGAAAGAATATGATTTAAATGATATGCTATGGACTTCGCAGTCACCAGATCTCAACGTAATTGAAAACATATGAGAGATTTTAGAGTGATGTGTAGAACTAAGGGAATATCTTTTGTGAGTTTTGTTCCAGAGACTTGTAGAATCTATACCAAGGCACATTGAAAGGCACATGCTCTGGTGGCATGTTGTAACCTAGCACCTAACTAGTGCACTTCCTGTTGCGTTTCCTCTAATTTGTCATCTGCCTGTACATTTATTCTGTATCAACATAAACACTTAAGGGGTTTATTGCATTTCCTTGAAAAGATCCTTTGTCTCTGTTTCTGGTTAATCTGCTAAATTATTAACAGTTATTTTTACATTGTAATATGTAAATATTTCAATTTACTTAAGAATATTTACTAACGTGCACACAGATTTTGCCAGATTTTGCTTATGTAAGTTTTGCAATTTCATATTATAAATGTCTCCCTGTGGTAGGTGTGTTTTGGTAGATGTTACACTAGATGGCAGACTTTTTTTTGCTAAAGAATTTTATTGAATGGCATAAGGTATATATCAAGGATTTTCAGGAAGATTATCGACTCTTGAGAATTAAAACTGTGTACCCTGTAATTCAGACAAAATAAAAACATCCCCTAATGATATTTTATTAAAATTATTTAATACATCTTATTCTGGCTTAATGTAGAGGACAATTGTTCACAGGGCCTGAAACAAACCTTTCAGAGCTGCTATCTCAGTGAACATGGCTGTGCCTCTCAGAATAGCAATCTACTTATCCTTATCCTCCTTATCAGTATGGCTGCCTGTGAACTGACAAACTGACACAAATCATGCCACAGGGTACTACCGCTGGCCAGATATTAATTTGGGTGTTGGACTATTCACAGTAGAACACTGACATAATGTTTAAAGAACACAGGTAACAACATCAGGTAAATATTTCATACAACTTTTTGGGTCAGACATAGATGATAGTGCTCGGGGGATGCAAAAAAAAACAAACAAACAAACTTCAAGGTATTGCACTTGGAAAACCTTCAACCATCATGGTGTCTCCTGTTGGAATGAACTACTGCTCTTTCACTTCTCCTTATCCTTGCCCATTGTCCTTGTTCTCATTGGTGCTTGATCCTTTATTGTAATCTTGGAGTCCTCTCCTACAACCAACTATACATTCGTATAACAAATGTATTACTACATAAAAAATATTATACATTTATTTGGCTACAGACATACTGACTGGAATGTGTAATAAATAAACAATCCTTTATTGTAATCTTGGAGTCCTCTCCTACAACCAAATATACATTTGTATAACAAATGTATAACTACATAAATATTTTGACAGGGATATTTAAACCAAGGAAAGAACACATGCAGCACATAGTTAAGGCATTTGTTTAAATTGTTCAAAATTTAACAGACCCTTATGATTATTTTACTATGGAAGGGTAACTAAACAGGTTTAGTCTGGACTGTAATTGGTCATTGCAAGCATTCCAGTGTGACCTAAGTGTCACTCCAGTCTATTTCAATTCATCTCCATTTATAGTCAGCCAGCGCTTTGGTTCTGATAAAACTTATCTCATACCCTCTGAGGCATGTATAAAAATACAAGACTGGCTCATACAGCTTGAGGTTCACTCCATTCTCCTAACTCCTGGCTGCAGGCGTGAGCAACATGGCTCCCAAAAAAATCGAACCCAAGAAACCAGAACCCAAAAAACCTGAGGCTAAGAAGGAAGAGACTCCAGCTCCTGCTCCTGCTCCAGTCAAGGAGGAGCCCAAAGAGCCTCATGTTGATCTGAAGACTATTGTATTGGAGTTCTCTCCGGACCAGATCGAGGAGTTCAGAGATGCCTTCACTCTATTTGACGAGACACCAACAGGAGAGATGAAAATAAGATATGCCCAGTGTGGAGATGTGATGAGGGCATTGGGTTATAACCCCACTAATGCAGATGTGCATGCTGTTCTAGGGAAGCCAAAGGCAGAGGAAATGAACAGCAAGATGCTGGACTTTGAGACCTTCCTCCCTATGTTGCAGCACATCTCCAGGTCAAAGGACCAGGGTACATTTGAGGACTTTGTGGAAGGACTTAGGGTTTTTGACAAGGAAGGTAATGGTACAGTGATGGGCGCCGAGCTCCGCCACGTTCTGGCAACTCTGGGCGAGAGACTGACTGAAGATGAGGTGGACCGCCTCATGACAGGACAAGAGGATGCAAATGGGTGCATCAACTATAACTCATTTGTCAAGCACATCCTCTCTGGGTGAGCTGTAGTCTGTCCTTGTGTGACCCTAAAGACTTCAGCATTCAAAGGACATATAGAAGGAAAAATGGATATTGGTGAATGTAAAATAAAGCTGATTTCTCAACTCTATCATTTTGTTCTTTTTCTGTTGTTGCTGATCACTTTCAGATTACATTCAGGTTAACTGCATGTTGAATTAAGAGTGCATTGTTGTAGCAATAACTAGGCCGAGAAAAGTCATTTTTTCTTCAAATCAAATGCTTTTTACACGAGGTAAGAAATTTTATAAATTGAGAACCGGTGTTCTAAATCTGTGTTCTAAATCCTTAATATGTATTAAAGTAGTTTACTGAAAGCCTCGTATATCTAGAACAAGATTTAATAACTGTTCAGCAATAGGCAATGAAACAATACAGATTTTTCTAGTGTGTCATAGTGCAGAACAAAACAGATATTTTAGAGAGCTGTTGGATTTTTTCACCTTCAATATACAGTATAGTAGGGGAAATAAATATTGGATGCGCCAACATTTTTTTCAGTAAATATATTTCCAATGAGGCTATTCACATTAAATTTTCACCAGACTTTGGTAGTAACTCACGAAATCTGGAAATATAAAGAATTCACAACATTAAAGTCCATAAATAAAGTTAAGTTTAATAAAGTGGAATGACACAGGACAAAAGAATTGAACATGTTAAGAATAAGCAGTTCTCCAAGGCAAGTTAAGGCAAGGAACCAGCTGAAATCCGTAAGTAATTATACCCCTATCTGTGCAAATTAATATCAACTGGGTTAGTAAATTGATGGTCTATAAAAAGGATTTTCGATACCAAGGTGTCACACAAGAAACATCTCATGATGGGTAAAAGCAAATAGATCTCCCAAGACGTTTGGAACCTTATTGTTGTAAAACATATTGATGGAATCAGATACAGACGTATTTCAAAACTTCTGAATCCTCCAGTAACCACCATTGGGGCCATTATACGCAATTGGAAGCAACATCACTCCGTCATCAACCAGCCACGCACAGGAGCTCCTCACAAGATTTCTGAACATTGAGTCAGAAGAGTAGCCCAAGAGCCAAGGACCACTCGGAAAGAGCTCCAGAAATACATACACATCCCACAGATGCTCGACCAGACTGAATCTGGGGAATTTGGAGGACAACTCAACACCTTGACCTCTTTGTCATGTTCCTCAAACCATTCCTGAACAATTTTCGCAGTGTGGCAGGGCGCATTATCCCGCTGAAACTGACCACTGCTATTAGGGAATACTGTTAACATGAAGGTGTGTACTTGGTCTGCAGCATTGATTATTGTAGGTTTCAGAGTAACATCCACATGAATGCCAAGACCTAATGTTTCCCAGCAGAACATCCATTCTTTCCATGGTGCATCCTGGTGCCATCTCTTCCCCAGGTAAGTGACACACATGCACCCAGCTGTCCACATGATGTAAAAGAAAACGTGATTAATCAGATCAGGCCACCTTATTCCATTGCTCCACTATCCAGTGTGTGTGTACAGTGGTGTGAAAAAGTGTTTGCCCCCTTCCTCATTTCCTGTTCCTTTGCATGTTTGTCACACTTAAGTGTTTCGGAACATCAAACCAATTTAAACAATAGTCAAGGACAACACAAGTAAACACAAAATGCAATTTGTAAATGAAGGTGTTTATTATTAAAGGTGAAAAAAAATCCAAACCATCATGGCCCTGTGTGAAAAAGTGATTGCCCCCTAAACCTAATAACTGGTTGGGCCACCCTTAGCAGCAACAACTGCAACCAAGCGTTTGCGATAACGTGCAATGAGGCTTTTACAGCGTCCTGGAGGAATTTTGGCCCACTCATCTTTGCAGAATTGTCCTAATTCAGTTACATTAGAGGGTTTTCGAGCATGAACGGCCTTTTTAAGGTCATACCACAACATCTCAATAGGATACAGGTCAGGACTTTGGCTAGGCCACTCCAAAGTCTTCATTTTGTTTTTCTTCAGCCATTCGGTGGTGGACTTGCTGGTGTGTTTAGGATCATTGTCCTGCTGCAGAACCCAAGTTCGTTTCAGCTTGAGTACAATAACAGATGGTCGGACATTCTCCTTCAGGATCTCTTGGTAGACAGCAGAATTCATAGTTCCTTTTATCGGCAACGTCTTCCAGGTCCTGAAGCAGCAAAACAGCCCCAGACCATCACACTACCACCACCATATTTTACTGTTGGTATAATGTTCTTTTTATGAAATGCAGTGTTCCTTCTACGCCACATATATTTGGACACACACCTTCCAAAGAGTTCCACTTTTGTCTCATCGGTCCACAGAATGTTGTCCCAAAAGTCTTGGGGATCATCAAGATGTGTTGTGGAGAAATTGAGACGAGCTTTGATGTTCTTTTTGCTCAGCAGTGGTTTTCTCCTTGGAACTCTGCCATGCAGGCCATTTTTGCCCAGTCTTTTCCTGATGGTGGAGGCATGAACGCTGACCTTAACTGAGGCAAGTAAGGCCTGCAGTTCTTTCGGACGTTGTTGTGGGGTCTTTTGTGACCTCTTGGATGAGTAGTCGGCTGCGCTCTTGGGGTAATTTTGGGGCGCCGGCCACTCCTGGGAAGGTTCACCACTGTTCCATGTCTTCGCCATTTGTGGATAATGGCTCTCACTGTGGTTCGCTGGATTCCCAAAGCTTTGGAAATGGCTTTATAACCCTTTCCAGACTGATAGATCTCAATTACTTTCTTTCTCAATTGTTCCTGAATTTCTTTGGGTCTCGGCATGATGTGTAGCTTTTAAGGATCTTTTGGTGGACCTTACTGTGTCAAGCAGCTCCTATTTAAGTGATGCCTTGATTGTGAACAGGTGTGGCAATAATCAGGCCTGGGTGTGGCTAGAGAAATTGAACTCAGGTGTGGACAACCACAGTTATAGTATGTTTTAAAAAGGGGGGCAATCACTTTTTCACACAGGGCCATGATGGTTTGGATTTTTTTTCACCTTTAATAATAAACACCTTCATTTACAAATTGCATTTTGTGTTTACTTGTGTTGTCCTTGACTATTGTTTAAATTGCTTTGATTTTCCGAAACACTTAAGTGTGACAAACATGCAAAGGAACAGGAAATGAGGAAGGGGGCAAACACTTTTTCACACCACTGTATGTGTGAGTGTGTGTGTGTGTGTGTGTGTGTGTGTGTGTGTGTGTGTGTGTGTGTGTGTGTGCATAGGCATTTATTCCTATGTTGTGGACGAGAATTAAGGTGGATCAATGCAGCAGTCCTCAATTCTGTGCAGAATGTCCCATACTGAGGGGGAGGTGCTCTCTATAGACATTACATCATTGCTTCGCATCGTTAGGTGCAGTGCCTGTGTGCACCAGTGGATGAGTCTCCTAATAAAATAGGATGTTTTCCTTTGTCAAAGTCACATGTAGTACACATGTACATGCAGTAAATCTGAGTACTTGCAGTAAATCTGAATCAAAAGTTAAGGGTCTGATGAAACATAAGACATGCATACACTACCTTAAGGTGGAGAAAAAACAATGGCAAATCAGCACCAGCCAGGCTTCCTATTTATCACAGTTTGCATTTCACATAGTCTTTTGGACAGCAAACTGTCATACTCATCAGCATAATTTGACTGAATTAGACAGTCTGAAAGTATCCAAGCAATTTAACTTACCAAATGATTGAAGGATTTTTTTAAATGTTCAGGAACAATACAAACACACACACACACACTTATATATATGATATATATATATATATATATATATATATATATATATATATGTATATATATATATATATATATATATATATATATATATATATATAAAAAAATACATATATAACACATATGTGTGTGTGTATGTTGTTTGTGTGTGTGTGTGTGTGTGTGTGTTTTTGTGTGCGTGCATATATATATATATATATATATATATATATATATATATATATATATATATATATATATATATATATATATATATATATATATATATATCAGAGGTACTGGACTACAACATATCACTGTGGAATGATGATAATGATGATAAACCTTTCTGAGTTTGGCTTCTTAAGCACAGCAACAACCCAACCTTCCAGAGTCATGATTTGAACTAAAGCTGGGCTAAATGCAACATGCAAATTACACATGGCTGTTTGCATTCCAGCTGGTTTTTGGTCCAGATTTTCCAAAAATTTCTAGCTCACAATATATTTGTCATTGCCATAACTAGGCATTATATCCCTGAACTCACCCACATTTGTACTGGAATCTGCTTTTGGCCCAGAGTCTGCTTTCTGAAAGCATAGTGCTGATAAAAATGTTTATTTTAAAAACAATGGCATAGCATGACTAATAGAAGAATAGTTTTGCATTGGCTTTCTGTTAGCTTTGTTTATCTGCTGTGTTTTTATACAGTATGTGTGACAAACAGATGAATAAATGCTGCTACAAAATGTAAATTGATTTACATTTAAATAAATGTAATAAATGCTGTTCTTCCACAATTTTCTGGCCAAGGTGCCAACCCCTGACCCAACAAGTAATAAATTTTCAGCTTCCTAATTCTCTAGTTGGCAATTTACTCATATGCCCTTCTATAAATTGGAACATCAATTTTACAGAGAATGTTTCATTCACAATAAACCTAATGTAGTAATAACAGAAATCCACTAAGGGGCACCATGGAATATTCTTTATCAGCAATATAATACCTGCTTGGTTTGATGTATAGATAAAGTCCATTATACATAATCTCTCTCTCTCTCTCTCTCTCTCTCTCTCTCTCTGCATCAGTGTGCTGAATGAAATAGGTTTAATGCACTAAGACATCAGTACAGATGTTTAGGTGCGCTGTGTGGTTTCACTATGCTTCTAGAACCGTAATCATGTGATTTCAGTCACAATAAAAAAATCTGTTATAAATCACACGTTTCCATTAATTGCATGTCACAAGGTTCTTTTCAGTCTTCACATTTTACAGTTTACATTTTCCTGTAACTACCCACTATAACTCATCACATGATTCAAAAAACAAAACAAACACTGTGTGCCCATAAATTTAAGTGTTCCTGGAGCTACATAGAGCACCTGAAGTGTTCATAAAGACATTTCACAGTGAAGGATGCCTAAAAAGAAGGACCAGAGGCTTGGGATGAGACTCAGACCTGCTTGGGAGCGGTGTGGCTCTGCATTCTGACTTTATCCACACTGACATGGTCATAGGAACCTGCCAGAGGCCATTACAATCTCCTCCAGTGGGTAGTTTTCTTTGCATCACTCCACTTTCCCCCCCAGCTTCTCACCTATGCACTGCACCTTTGGAACATCAATATACAATTGGGCGAGATATACACCTGAGACAGAAGATGCTGCTCCAGTTTCACTCCATGGCTGAGTGAGGTTTGAGCTTTGTCCTTACACAGATATCCTGGTGGTGAGTGTTGCCTTGGATAAATCATACAGTTGTAAATGCTCCACTGTAGCTCAAAGTGGCACATATCTGAATCAGCAGTTATCAGTTTGAACATTGTGTTATGAAACAGATGTATGTGCTTGTGATAGCTAAGGTTGTCCATATGCTGGAGCTAAGTTGTTTTTCAACTGCATAGCATCTGAAATTTGCAGATTTGTGAGATGAAGTCCTCCTATGCAGCTGTGGTTACAGTCTATATATGTCTTTGTGGTGAAATGAATCTTATTCGATCAGGGGCCCTGTTCCTGGTTCTTGCCAGCAGGAGGAGGATTGAATTATGTGGGTATTGAGAAGTGAACTCACGGTCACAGG
This sequence comes from Ameiurus melas, assembly GCA_012411365.1. Lineage (NCBI taxonomy): Eukaryota > Metazoa > Chordata > Actinopteri > Siluriformes > Ictaluridae > Ameiurus > Ameiurus melas. The sequence continues at coordinate 12,871,626 of CM022773.1, read as the reverse complement.
GGATTGTGATGGGACCACTGTGTTTATTATAGTCTATGAATCAAGCCAGATGTGAACTTCTAATACAATAGGTACTTTAAGTGTTGGGCTTCAGATTCAGACTGGCCTCTGACATACTGACTCTCAGACACTCTCAGAAAAGTTTTAAATTTCAATTGTAACAATTGACAGAGCATGTTTGACTTAAATTTAAATTTAAGTTTAATTTAAATCCCTAATGAGCAAGCCAGAGGCGATGGTCGCAAGGAAAATTTAATTTCCTGCCACAATAAACAGACACCAAGAACCTTATTGAAATGAAAATGAAACCCACAGTTGTTCATTTTTTATTTTAGAATTTTACTCATTTATTTAGATGGAATATCATTGTTCCACACAATTCTATTTATTGTATTGCTAGCATCATAGAGAGCTAGTGTTATGAAGCTTTGACATAATTACCATTTAAAACTACACTATATGGGCAAATGTTTGTGGACACCTGACCATTACACCCATATGTTGGTCTTCCCCAAACTGTTGCTACAAAGTTGGAAGCAAAAAATTGTATAGAATGTCTTTGAATGCGGTAACATTTAAATTATACAGGAACTAAGGGGCCTAGTCCAAACCTTCATCATGAAAATTCCACTGTGCACAAAGTGAAGTCTGCCTGATCTAGTGATTTCCATTGAGATACAGGTAGTTTCCCATGTAAAAGGTGACAAGAACTTGGCCCACAGACTACAATTTGCCATACCCTAGTGTAGCGCAATCACACTTACTAGCAATGGCTTTGAGAGGTGATTTTGGAAGCATGCTTTGAAGTACTTGTTTGGTTCTGGCTTCATGCTATGGGAGAAAGAACTCTGGTTCTGTTAATGGATTTTGTTTTCACAGTGCTAACATTTATAGAACTAGAAACCATTAATCTACAAAACAAAATGTGCTCCTTACTGAGGTCTAGATCTGAGCTGAAAGTCAAAGTGAGCTGGCATAAAGCATGGACAGTGCAAAGAGACAAGGGCACAGAGGTCAACCCAACATCACAGCAGGGGAAAGGGCTAGTCCTATAGGAACATGCAAATTAAGATGCAGTGTTAAACTTTGGATAATGGAAATAAACAAATAAATTCCTTGAATATCCAGGGACTCGAAGCAAACACATCAATTGCAGTATACTGTAGAGGTTCATCTCAATTTCCCAATGACTTTCACTGCAGGCTTTTAGATGGTAAACATAGCAGCTAAAGCTCACAGACATGCAAATACACAAAGCTTCACACATTGAAGTAGCCTTTTATTTTCTCACAATTGCATTACAACACAGGAAAAGTCTTTTCTTCACATATCCCAGGAGGCTAGGGTCAGCCATGGTACAGCACGCCTGGATGAGGTAGGGTTAATAGCAAAATAAGGGCCAAATAGTGGCAGCTTGGGGCTTGAACCCTTGAGCTTCAGTAACTGAGAGCCTTAACCGCAGAGCCACCACTGCTCTATGTACTGTGAAGAAGAAGAAGAAGAAGAAGAAGAAGAAGAAGAAGAAGAAGAAGAAGAAGAAGAAAGAAAGAAAGAAAAACACACCCAGACTCAGTGAACCACACATTCACAGATCACAGATGTGCTATAGTTTTTGCCTAAGCAATCACAGGAAAGCAGAGATATAACTTTAGGCAAAGAGTGATTTGTAGAGTCACTCATGATGTGTATTTTTTGACCACCAGATTTGGTGACTATTGGACAAAATTTGGAGGAGTAGAAAAAATGGCATTTAAATGGAACCTTTAACCAGTAAGTGGTGCTCTTCTGACATTTATTGCATAGCCTCAGGGCATGGCCTTCTAAGTCTACTAAGTTTTGTGTCAGTTTGCAAAATCGTTGCTGAGAAATAACCTCACTTCCTGTTTAGCTGCTTTGCTGTCAGATTCGTTACCCATTTCTGGCCAACCATTTGGAGTATTTAAAATTCTTTTGATTACTTTTGTGAAGATTATTCAGAAGATGATATTTGGTGGTGACTGGACTAAATTTGTAGGAGTAGTGAAAAATGTGGGAAAATCTAATTAGGTGTACATTTATGTCATTGGGTGCATTGAACTTGTCTCGACCAAGGGAATCCAGCAACTGACTTTTAAATTTTGGACACATGGTTCAAACGTTATGACCATAAACATAATTCCAAATTGGGCCCAAATTTGCCCCAAGGTTGACACGTTGGCAGCACTTTGCCCAAATTTTGTCAAAATGTTCCCTAGACCTTCCCCAATCAATGTGCCAACTTTTAGAACTTTTTACCAAATGGTTGTCACTGACAACCTAGCCAGAAGAAGAAAAAGTATAATTACAGTAGAATATCAGTAGGGTGCCTATGCACCTTCTGTGCTTGGCATCCAAAGAAGAAGAAGAAGAAGAAGAAGAAGACTTTGTCACATATACATTACAGCACAGGGAAATTCTTTTGTTCGCATATCCTAGCTCTTATGAAAGTTGGGGTCAGAGTGTAGTGTACATACTCAGTGCTTAAATGTTAAATGTTTAGAGTGCCCCGGGGCACCAGTCAATGGGAGGCACCAGATAATTAAGATAACAACTAGATCTTTAAATTATTTGTCATGTTTTCTATATTTATTATTTATATTCATTCCAATGTATAACCATTCACAGTGTTCCCTAAATCTTTGGATTTAGGTAAGTATTTAATTAATGACCTTGCAAGTCAACATGTTCAGCTAAGAGTAAGGCTTATTTACTATTATTTCTTGGAAAATTTGTTGTGCTGTCGATTTGGTATTTGTGGTATTTGTATTTGGTATTTGTGGGACAGGTTTTTCTTTGAACTGGTTGCACAGTACGTGACGTAAAGTCAGTGTAAGTTTTGCGACTGTATTGTGTTTTGCTACTGTGTGCCTCTGTGGTGCTGAATTCAGCTATTGATATTTTGCTTGCAAAATATCTTTCTTTCTTGGGCTTAGATTATTTGGTACACGTGTGCACTAATTTTTTTAGACATACCATTTAATGGTTTTGCATGTAGTCCTAATACAGGCAATTTATGATGCAAATAATAATATTTAGCATGACATGTTGCATTAGCTTGTGAGATGCATTCAGATTTGAGCATCAATAAAGGCTAGGATGGCATTTGTAGGGCCATGTATATGTATGGTGTCAGGTTTTTTGGTTGGGTCTTACATTGTTCTGTAGTGTGTGTACTGAGACAGTACATTAGCTGTAATGTAATCTAAATCTATGGGCTTTATACCCATTGTAAATTTAACTTCATTAAGTGTAAAGTTGGAGGAGGGGGGAGCACTTCAAGTGTGGCCACCCTAGGGCACACAACTGTGTTAATCCAGGCCTGTCTGTAGAGCACATTACATGTACTGTACATATATAAATATTTTGCACATTCTTTTCCTTAGACTTAAAATGTAATGTTCAAAATTGCTCACAATTCCACCTTTAGGGTCAATTTATAATGGGAAGGGTTTGAGACTCAATTTTTAGGTGGTACCTAGGTAAGTATAGTGTGCATGCAGAACATTTCAGGATTGAAACTTCTCAGATTTTCTTTTATGGGGTAAAGTGCAATTTTTAAAGGTTAAGGGTTGAATGCAGTATCTCTGGTGGGGGACTAGACATGGACCTGAAAATTTCACAGAAATACCTCCTCTATACTAGCATTCTGCTCTAAACATTTTGAGTTTGAGATTCCACAACAGCTTAGAGATTCAACTACAGCTCAGAAGCTTCTTCAAATCTGGTCCTCGAGGTCCACTGTCCTGCAGAGTTGAGCTTCAACCCTAATCAAACACACCTGAACAAGCTAACCAAGGTCTTCATGATTACTGGAAAATAACAGGCAGGTATATTTGGAGGTTGGAGCTAAACTCCTCAGATTTGAACAACCCTGTGATAGAACATGCTTCACTGTTGCCAATATCAAATTATGTAACATTTTAGGCCTCACTGACAAGCACAAGCTATTGTAGGTCAATCAAAAATTACTGTAATATATAATTTATAATTACTGTAAATACTGTTCATTATTATTTGTTATGCTTATATTATATCTCTTCATTTCTTAAAATGCATGAATAAATATTTAGTCCCCCACCAGATATATTCAACTTTCTCAACCCCACATAAAAAGAGTAGTCTCAAACGAGAAATGTTCTGCATGCACACTATACTTACCTAGGTACCCCCTACAAATTAGTACTGAGACTCAAACCCTTCCCATTATAAATTAACCATAAACTATCTTAAAATTGACCCTGAGCAATCTTATGCATTACATCAGGAATCTGCAAAATAAATAAATAAAATTTTGTCCAACTTTACAATTATTGGACCACTTTAGATGGACTGACCCAAACTGACCTATTGCATAAATTTCAGGGTCCTTGTTTTTCAGTTAATGAGTGGTGTTATCATCTCATGTAGTTATTGATACACAACCCCTTCACAACCACAACAGCATCTGAGCATTATATAACTGATCTTTGTCCATGTATAATTGCAGTACATGGACAAAGAATGTGGAAATAGGAAACCCAAAGAGGCAAAGAATTTATTGAGACAAATAGTAGGGTTTGACAAGAACCCACAGAGAGCATATGTGTCTCAAAATGTGATTTGTGATGAAAGTAATTAATTTATTGATGTATGGCTCAATCCATTGCCTTCTCCAGCCATACATACAATACCTTAGGGAGGGAGTGTAGCATTGATTGACCTCACTGTGTGGATAAGCTATACTCTCAATAGTAACATTTTTTATATACATTTGTGAGAACATATGGAGTATGTTTACACTACTTGTTTTTAAGCTGCCATGATTATGCCAATCAGGTCATCACTGTTCAGTTCTTCTGCCTTAGGCTAATTGAGACCAGCTTAATATTTTCTCTTATAATCCTCAAATTTGGAGTATTTGGATGATATGAGCTCATTTACACAGAATTAAATGCAGCTTTCTCCTTTTGTCTTAAACTTTGAAATGTTGACTCTGTTTATTTGTTATTTTTGTTTGGGAACAGCATATAGGTTCATATGTGTTTATCCACATCATGCTTGCAAGTAATTCTGGATTTCCTCTGGAACTAGATCCTCTTGTAAGATCATTAGAAGCAATCATAGGGGTCAAGGTTTGCCTGGGTAAGGGGGTGAATAGTTTGGATTTGTGGGTAGTGGGCACCAGGGGGGTCTAAAGTTGAAGCTAGTAGCAGGGAACAAGAACATAACAGTATCTCTCTTCTCAGCACAGTCAGCAGGCACAAACGTTTCCTCACATTGCCCTTTTTGGGCTGCCAAGCTGTGTTCAGCCTGTTTATTTGAATTAAATGTCTTGCTGGGGTTCCATGTGGAACTGCTATATCCTTCATGTTTTATGTGGTCTGTTTGATTTAAGGGAAAAAAATAAAGAGAGAGCTGTCTTGCACTAGGCTTTAGCTTGCAGGCAAGATTGAGGTCTTTACAGTTTCCTATAGGTACACTTTCCAGGCCAGTGGGGGAACCGACTTTTGTGTAAGTTGGCAACGGTCCACCTTGCCGTGTTCCTAGAGTTGGAGAAACAGTCTGAGTCTGTCCAGTGCTCTAAAAGGATCACTTGTTTGTTGCCTTTGAGCATGACTCCTGTTAATACCAGCCACTTAAGCACTCACCACTTCTTTGCAAAGTCGCCTAAAATTCCAATATTAAAAACACAGCCCATTCACAGTTCAAGAACGCTCTTGGAGTCAAGTTTCCACTGAATACAAAAATTGCCTGCCTCAATATACAAAAACAGCAGCTATGCTGTTGAAAGCCAAAAACACACCTTTTTTCATGCTGTCCAGATTAATGCTGTTTGTTAATTTTGTTAAAATGCAGTCAATAGAACCATTTGTTTTGCTCACATGGCAAAAATACTTTCTGAGGTTCAGAATCGGGAGCCACCAGTGATCCTGAAATATTTGCTTCTTGCTGAGTGTTTTTATTCTCTCTTATCTCTTATCTGGTTTCTGTTTAATTATCCAGCTTCTTTGTTGTCTAAGTTCCAGTGCATCATCTTTACTCATGCTTTATGGACTAATGATGATGATGCTGTTTGCATTAATGTACAGTTTTACATTAAAGTACTGAAGTTTACTGCTTCACTTACTGATTCTTGGCTCATTCAATGTTATACTGGCGGAAGATCATTTGATTTGATTTGATAAAATGTACGACTTTTTATTAAGCACATTCTGGTAAGATTATTTTCAGTATAATTCAAAACCAGAGGTTGGAAAGCAAAACCTGGAAACTTACCCAAAACATTCTCCAGCATAATATGCTAAAACTGCAGGTTATTATGAAAGAAGAATCACAGTGGTGTTTGGACAGGAGGCCCATTGCTCTTTAAAGAGATTTAAGAAGAATTTTAGCCTAACTCACTAACTCACTGCAAGTAAGAAATACTAAAAAATAACCAATTGCCTAAATGGGGTCTGAAGGTCAAGCCAAATGATCAATGTTGTGAAATTTCCTTTTAAATTTTATTAATTAATTATTCCACAATTTGATCGAATATTAATAATACACCCATAGAAAAGTATCACCCTTAAAGGTTCTTCTGATGCCAACCTGAAGGAACTCTTAAAGGTTTTGTGTTGAGTTCAAAGGAGAATGGGTGCATAGTGGATTAATGACATACATGTTTATTATTTTGATTATTGTGATGTAACGCTATCTTATCCAGGTTATATTCCTGCTCCCAGGATAAATCCACTGAGATCCTGACCAGGATAAATCAGTTACTGAAGATGAATCAACGAATTACCGCCAATTAAATCCCTATCTTTTATCCAACTTGAACAACAATCCAAGCAACCAAATTCTTATTCTCTAATTTTCAGTGAGGGACAGATAAGAATTTATAGTCCCACCTTTATTCAAAAGTTCAGCTGATTGCTTTTAAGATCCTAATAAAAGACTGTTTGATGTCCTTGTGGCAACCAGTTCTCCAGAAGGCAATTCTTATTCACTCAGTCTTACAAGTACATATTCCACTGGAGATGCCTTATTAAATTAGAACCAGACTAAAGTCAGACTAAATGCACCTATCTGAGCAGTAGCTTTGACCATTACTGCTTCTGCTAATATTTGGATAACAGTTTCTTGAAAAAGTTCCATAATAGTATGCTATAAAAAGCTTCCAAATATTCAGATAAGACCAGAGTACTCTGTACTAAATGGAAGCAGTGGCACATGTCATTTTTGTGAACACCTCTCCAGTTTAGTTGTTACATAGCTTGCCAAAAATAAATCATCCTGTCTGCACTTGGGAATGGTGCCAGCAAGGAATAACATTTTTAGGAATAACTGTAATCACCATTTTCCAATTTTGAAAAAACAAAAAACAAAAACACTGACAATCTCAGATTGTGAATTTCAAGTCAGATTATTGGATGCTTTTGGATACCGCCTGTCTTGATTCCTCCGTGAAGCAGCATGCTGTAAGCATGGGTGCGCATGCGCATGCTACTTCTATGTGGACAGAAGTGACATTCCGACACGTGTATAACCACGTGTCTTTTGTTATTGTTGATGTCATGTCTCCGCCCTGTCTTGTCATGTGTTTTCTAGTCACGTGTGTTTCCGTATTGCCCGCAGCTGTTAGCAGTTGTGGGGCTAATGATGCCAGTGTATATATACCGTGAGCCATGCTACACACGGGGCAGATGATTAACGTAAAATAGAGATAGTAACGTAGCTTAGCTTATAGTTTAGATATTCGTTTCCCTAGTCATTGTTCACGTCACGTTTCTTGGTCCATGTTTATAATCATATTCATAGTCCATATAATAGTTAGTGTATAGATTCGCTAGTTTAGTTCGTTGGGTTATCCGCTCCCTGTTCCAAGTCATAGTCCACGTTTCATGTTTGTTTATCGACCCTGTTTTCCATACCACGACTTTGATCTCTGCCTTGCCCTGTATATGCCTCCTTGCTGTTCGCCTGACCTTCGCCTGTTTTTGGATTTCGTGTATGGATCATGTTTTAGATTTGTCTGCCTGTCTTTCTTTTAAAATAAACAACTGTTCATACTGCATTTTCATCCGTCCTATCTCTGCTCTGTCACGATACATGACACCTCCAATACTTCCAAGGAAAGAAGATCTTCCAAAGTCTTAACCAGAAACTTTAATTTATATTTTAATTTAGTATGAATTACAACAGATAAATTGCAGCACCTGTTTAACATTCACACAATTGTATCTTAATGCTTGTTAAAATTAGACTAAAAACTGCCATTTTTATGAATGCAGCATTAAAGTAGGAACGTGCTGTACTTTGGCCCTCCGGGAATGGGGTTGGGCAACTCAGTATTAGGAAATCCCATTAGGGTTCCTTGTTTTTTATACTTGCAGAACTCACTGTCCCCATATATTAATCTTTTTCCCATATAACCCTAGTATATTCCAGCCATGTAGAATGATGTAGTATGATTAGGTTTGAGTGCTTATGCAGCAAGGTCAGTGCTTTGTGCAAGTGATTTTGCAGCCTGACCTGAGAGAGCAAGGCTCAAAATGTTCCCACCACACTGGGGTGGAAGTGTCACTGTCAAACATAAAAACACATCCTGACTGGCACATCTCCCTCTGTCCTCTGCAGAGCAAAGGACATGGTTCTCTGAAGTGGGAACATCCAATGAGGAGAGTTATGTAAAGGACTGAAATATTAATCTGTCCACATGAATTCATTACCATCACCTGAGAGAGCAATGAACTCTGGAATCTAGGTCAGCCTTGGCATCTTGACTACAGTCACAAGATTGCGGAAATCTTCCTTCTTTTGTAAAGAATGCAGTCTGACTGTTAGACACTATGGCATTATTCTATGAAGCATAGTTGGAACTACTGTTGAAAGCATTTTAGATTTTTTTAAATAACAATGATGTAATCAGTGACATGAATGCATGAATCAGTGAGACAGTATGATTATTTAGATCTGCACTACAAGTATAGTATAAAGACTAAAACACAGAAGTTCTGCTAAATACAAGCAGCACACAAGAGCCAATTACTGTAGGAGAGAATAAAGACTGTGACATCACCCCACGGTGCTTAAATTCAAAGAACAAATCCTGCGTCATTTATCAACTTTTTTCCCCAAGGCATGACTATGACCTGGGTATGACATAAATCAGAATAAAGCTAAAGCCCAGAAACTATCACACATGTTAATTCCTACCACTTCTATGTGGACTTCATGACTTTAGTGATGATGTAGGAAAATAGCAGTAGTTCGTAATTGTGGTCATTTGTGAATGACAATGAGGAAGTGAGATTTTGAGTTTTCAGAGCCATTGTTTTTGATGCTCGACAAATCCATATAGTTTTATATAATTGGTTAAAATAAACTAAAAAAATCTCCTGGAGTATTGTTTTTACTTATAATTCATTGATAATGAAGATAATAATAATAACGCCAACTTAACAGATAAAACATATTAGGCAGGAGTTTTTTATTTATCACTGGTCAGAGATTGATTCAGACATCTCTAATAGATGTAAGGAATAAAAGACAATGGGAATTGTTGTGGGATGTCCGCAAAACAAGTTAGTCTGTGTTATCATTAACATTCTAGCAGTTATAAGCAGTAACTTCCTCACCAACCTCTCTGTTATTTCTCTGTTATAAGTTGTTAAGAAAAAAACTTTGTCAGCTTACTAAGAAATCAGAAAGCACACAGTCCTCCTTATGACTCACCTATGGTAGAAAATCTGATTGTTACAAAGCACTGACATAGTAGACTACCTCCATAAATGTTAAATACAGAAGGCTTAACAATAATTTTTGTTATACAACAACACATTTAATTCATTTATTATTTATTTTTTTATTATTATTAAACTGCTCAACCAGGCTATCCAGACCATCTGAGGATTTTAAACACTGGTATGAATCGATTTAATCCCTTCGAGATTGTATAGTTTGCAAATGGGGCATGACATAAATGTGGTGCCTTGATTGGTCAGGATCTCATTTGGGATCCCAACTCGGGAGAACATTTTGAAGAGTGCTTCCGCAACTCTGCAGGCTGAGAGGTTGTGAGTAAGCATGGCTTCAGGGTATGACACTGTGTAATCCGCAAGGACCAACACAAGCGATGCCCTTATTCAGACCATTCCAATGGCGTGATGAGGTCCATTCCAATTCTTTCAAAGGTGACTTTGATTAATGGAAGGAGTGAAATGGAGCTTTTTGGGTGGCTGGCAGATTTTCCAACTGACATTTGTGACATGCCGCACACCACCTACGAACATCATTGACAATGCCTGGCCAATAGAAATGGGCCATGAAACAGTTCAGTGTTTTGTTCTGACCTAATTGCCCCACCATCTGATTAAGATGAGCTGCCTGGAATAACATTTCCAGATGGCTCTTTGTGACCAATAACTGGGTTGTTTGTTTGCGTGTACTGCATCACTCAGTATCTTTAATTATCGCAAAATACGTGGAAGGAGAGCACAACATTGAGCTGAACCCGCTGACCATCAATTACTTTCACATGGTTGAAGGTGTGCCTAAAGGTTTCATCTCATGTCTGCGCCAAAGGGAAATCCTTGAGGGAAATTTCCCCACAGGGCCTTCCCCACCCTCTATGTCTTCTAGAGAGGGACCAGGCGATGTCTCCGCACCAATGCAGGGCACATCCCACACCATGCTACACTGCTACAGGACCAATCCACACACATTCCTCTCAACAATGTCTGAAATCCCGGCCTATTCAGACATTGAACCCATTCCAGTGTTCCCTTTGGTAGTCGGGCGACGAACTGCTCCAGCACCCCTAGGTTGACTATGTCTCCTGCACCATGCTCCCCTGCCAGCAACCATCTTGAGCAGGTGCCTCTGAGCTTAAAATGGGCACCCTAGCTCACTGATTGTCAGCGATCAGAATCCTTTACAGTGCTGTTCTGCAGACTGCCGTTTTTCTAGGTGGTGGAGGGAGAAAATACAGCATGATTGGGAAGGAATGTCTAGCCATCAAGTGAGCAATTCTCACCTTCCAGTACTACCTACTGCGACACCCTTTCAACCTCTCTTTTGATCACACTCCACTCAAATGGTTCCACCACATGACAGATGCCAACGTGCAGATCACTCATTGGTATCTGGCACTTCAGGCATTGAAGTTCGAGGTAGTCCACAGACCAGGGGCACAGATGGTGGTGGTGGATTACCTCTCTTTATTGAGTGGGGGGAGTCAGCTGCAGGCCAGACAGCTCTCCGCTCTCTTTTGTGATTGTGTAATGATGCTTATGAGGAAATGGACTCCTTCTCAAACTGCTGATATATGGTGGAATTCAGTGTATCTGCTTGTAGCTCCAAGTGGGTATAGATCTCAGATCCTGAATTTAGCACATGTTTATGTGTTGCCAGGTCATTTGGGGGTAAACTAGACCTATTATTGTACAGTGCCTTGCGAAAGTATTCGGCCCCCTTGAACTTTTCAACCTTTTGCCACATTTCAGGCTTCAAACATAAAGATATAAAAATTTAAATTTTTTGTGAAGAATCACCAACAAGTGGGACACAATTGTGAAGTGGAACGAAATCTATTGGATATTTTAAACTTTTTTAGCAAATAAAAAACTGAAAAGTGGTGCGTGCAAAATTATTCGGCTCCTTTACTTTCAGTGCAGCAAACTCACTCCAAAAGTTCAGCGAGGATCTCTGAATGATCCAATGTTGTCCTACATGACTGATGGTGATAAATAGAATCCACCTGTGTGTAATCAAGTCTCTGTATAAATGAACCTCCTCTGTGATAGTCTCAGGGTTCTGTTGAAAGCGCAGAGAGCATCATGAAGACCAAGGAACTCACCAGGCAGGTCCGTAATACTGTTGTGGAGAAGTTTAAAGCCAGATTTGGATACAAAAATATTTCACAAGCTTTTAACATCCCAAGGAGCACTGTGCAAGCGATCATTTTGAAATGGAAGGAGTATCAGACCACTGCAAATCTACCAAGACCTGGCCGTTCCTCTAAACTTTCAGCTCAGACAAGGAGAAGACTGATGAGAGATGCAGTCAAAGAGCCCACGCATCACTCTGGATGAACCGGGGAAAACAACAGCTGAGGTGGGAGAGTAAACTGTCCATAGGACAACAATCAGTTGTACACTGCAGAAATCTGCCTTTATGGAAGAGTGGCAAGAAGAAAGCCATTTCTCAAAGATATCCATAAAAATCTCATCTAAAGTTTGCCACAAGCCACCTGGGAGACACACCAAATGTCACACCAAACGTTGAGAAATGGCTTTCTTCTTGCCACTCTTCCATAAAGGCCAGATTTTTGCAGTGTATGACTGATTGTTGTCCTATGGACAGACTCTCCCACCTCAGCTGTAGTTCTCTGCAGTTCATCCAGAGTGATTATGGGCCTCTTGGCTGCATCTCTGATCGCTCTTCTTTTGTCTGAGCTGAAAGTTTAGAGGGACGGCCAGGTCTTGGTAGATTTGCAGTGGTCTGATACTCCTTCCATTTCAAAATAATCGCTTGCACAGTGCTCCTTGGGATGTTTAAAGCTTGGGAAATCTTTTTGTATCCAAATCCAGCTTTAAACTTCTCCACAACAGTATTACGGACCTGCCTGGTGTGTTCCTTGGTCTTCATGATGCTCTCTGCGCTTTCAACAGAACCCTGAGACTATCACAGAGCAGGTGCATTTATACAGAGACTTGATTACACACAGGTGGATTCTATTTATCACCATCAGTCATTTAGGACAACATTGGATCATTCAGAGATCCTCGCTGAACTTCTGGAGTGAGTTTACTGCACTGAAAGTAAAGGAGACGAATAATTTTGCACGCACCACTTTTCAGTTTTTTATTTGCTAAAAAAGTTTAAAATATCCAATAGATTTCGTTCCACTTCACAATTGTGTCCCACTTCTTGGTGATTCTTCCCAAAAAATTTAAATTTTATATCTTTATGTTTGAAGCCTGAAATGTGGCAAAAGGTTGAAAAATTCAAGGGGGCCGAATACTTTTGCAAGGCACTGTATATTGCACATTATTTTTTGGTCAAGACTAAAATCTGTTGTTTTAAGGTTGCTCCTGACAACTTTTTCAGCAGGCTGGTAAACCAACTCAAGTTATTCCAAAAGCTCTATCTCATTCCCATTTTAGGAAAGTCCTTTGAATTAATTATTCTTGATTGTGTAGGACCATTGCCAAAAACAAAATCTGGACATGAGTATCTTTTGACTTTAATGTAAGCTGCTAATCAATTCCCTGAAGCAGTGCATTTGCATATAATTAGTTAAGAAGACATAAAACTGGTAAAGTTTGCTCCTAGGTCTGCCAAACATAATCCAAACTGATCAAGGCATTAATTTTATTTCAAAGGGCTTTTACCAGGTGTTGCACAAGTTGGCAGTGAAGCATCAAGTGTCCAGTGCTTGTCATCCAGAGAGTCAAGGTGATTTGGAACAGTTTCAGCAAACATTGAAATCCATGCTGAGCAAGTAATGTCTTGACATGGTACATGAATAGGATGAATGCATTCCTTGCATTTTGTTTGGTATCTGTGAAATGTGTAGTACTTCGGCTTGAGTCTCTAGTTTTGGGTTTGGAAGCTGGTATATGGGGAGCTTGGGGAAAACATCCTTGTTTATGTTGCAGCCTATAGTACCTAGACAGGCTGTAACAACTGTTCACTGTTGAGCCTGCTATTTTAGCTGGATCTGTTAACATAGCAATTGAGACTGGAGTTGGTTTCTTCAGACTATTCTCTGTTTTAACTCTAAACTCCCACATCCCTCACTTAAGACAGTTGTAGTAACCTGTGTTACTACACACCCAGTAGTAACCACCACCCAGCCGCCACCCAGCTCACTCCTTTCCAGTGCGTCTAAGGTTATCAGCCACCTTTGTTTCCCTGGAACGCCTCACCCACTGCCTCACCAGCAGTAGATGAGTCGTTTCGCCAGAGTGAACAGGTCTGGGAACGCGCCCATCAGCAGTTGGCGCAGGCCACCCGCACCGCCAAACAAGGGCGGACAGGCGCCGTGGGAGACACCCCAACTATACACCTGGAGACAGGGTGTGGCATTCCATGAGAGACCTTATGTCGCCACTCCCGAGCAGTAAATTGAGACCCAAGTATATTGGCCACTTCCGGATCCTGAAGCAGGTAAACGAAGTCATGTAGCGCCTGGACTAGCCCAAACACAGCCGTATTGCCCCATTGTTCCCTGTCTCCTTCCCCAAGCCGGTGATGCAAGGTCCCCTGGCCACAGCGGAACTCCCCACCGGAACCGCTAGAGACTAAGGGCCGCCCAGCGTACCGCGTTCACAAGATCTTGGACTCCAGACGTGGGAGAGGTGGACTCGAGTATCTGGTGGACTGGGAGGGGTACGATCCAGAAGAGCAACATTCTGGACGCAAACTTACGAGGAGACTTTCATGCTGCTTACGCAGATTGGCCGGGACCCCAGAGAAGAGGAAGACCTTGCAGGTATTCGGCTCCCGGATTGAGCCCTTTGGGGGGGCACCTACGCTTGAGTTCACCAGAGTACTGAGTGCGAACACCGGTGTTACACCCATATTTATATAAGCCCTAGTTAGCGACAGCACGTTGCGAAGTAAATGCTCAGTACCCTTAACACTGTCGTTATACCAAGCCTTTATCTACGTATTGGATTTTCCTGGTTCACTGACTTTCTTCTTGTTTTTTGGATTACGATTCTCTGGATTACCCCTTTGTATTATTTCAGACTTCGCACCTTGCTGTGATCCTCATCTTCCGGTTGCTGCTCTGCCCACATTTGTCTCCACTCCCAGTAACGTAACAACCTGTAGTTACATACTGCTGCATGTTTGAGTGGTTTCCTCAACATAAGATTTGCTGCTTTCAGTTTAACACACTTGCTTTTGTGCAGTTAGTGTCTGTGCCAGTGCCCTGGTTCATGTTGAAAATTTTAATGTAGAAATTTTAGTGTTGAAAAATTCTCTGTTTTAGAGTCACTGAATCACCATAAACATGGTATTTGCTTCCACTGCTATGCTGATGTGCAGCTGTTTCAGCAAAGCCAGATCACAGATACCAGCTCATATGTACAATGTATAGCCTCATTTACAGTATCTCACAAAAGTTAGATAAAAAAAGTCAGTACACCCCTCACATTTTTGTAAATATTTGATTATATCTTTTCATGTGACAACACTGAAGAAATGACACTTTGGTGTCATCGCTCTCACACTCCCTCATACTGGTCACTGGAAGTTCAATATGGCACCTCATGGCAAATAACTCTCTGAGGATCTGAAAAAAAGAATTGTTGCTCTACATAAAGATGGTCTACGCTATAAAATGTTTGCCACGTCCCTGACACTGAGCTTCAGCATGGTGGCCAATACCATACAGCAATTTAACAGGACAGGTTCCACTCAGAACAGGCTGCACCATGGTCGACCAAAGAAGTTTATTGCACGTGCTCAGCAACATATCCAGAGTTTGTCTTTGGGAAATATACTTATGAGTGCTGCCAGCATAGCTGCAGAGGTTGAAGGAGTGGGGGGTCAGCCTGTCAGTACTCAGACCATACGCCACACACTGCATCAAATTGGTCTGCATGGCTGTCATCCCAGAAGGACGCCTCTTCTAAAGATGATGCACAAGAAAGCCCGCAAACAGTTTGCTGAAGACAAGGAGACTAACCACATGGATTACTGGAACCATGTGCTGTGGTCGGATGATACCAATATCAATTTATTTGGTTCAGATGGTGTCAAGCATGTGTGGCAGCAACTAGGTGAGGAGTACAAAGACAAGTGTGTCTTGCCTACAGTCAAGCATGGTGGTGGGAGTGTCATGGTCTGGGGCTGCATGAGTGCCGCCAGCACTGGAGAGCTACAGTTCATTGAGGGAACCATGCATGCCAACATGTACTGTGACATACTGAAACAGAGCATGATCCCAGGATGTATTCCAGCATGATAATGACCCCAAACACAGCTCCAAGATGACCACTGCCTTGCTAACAAAGCTGAGGGTGAAGGTGATGGACTGGCCAAGCATGTCTCTAGACCTAAACCCTATTGAGCATCTGTGGGGCATCCTCAAACGGAAGGTGGAGGAGCACAAGGTCTCTAACATCCACCAGCTCCGTGATGTCATCATGGAGGAGTGGAAGAGGACTCCAGTGGCAACCTGTGAAGCTCTGGTGAACTCCATGCCCAAAAGGGTTAAGGCAGTGCTGTAAAATAATGGTGGCCACACAAAATATTGACACTTTGGGCTCAATTTGGACATTTTCACTTAAGGGCGTACTCACTTTTGTTGCCAGCGGTTTAGACATTAATGGCTAATAATGGTTATTTTGAGGGGACAGCACATTTACACTGTTATACAAGCTGTACACTCACTACTTTACATTGTAGCAAAGTGTCATTTATTCAGTGTTGTCACATGAAAAGATATAATCAAATATTTACAAAAATGTGAGGGGTGTACTCACTTTTGTGAGATACTGTATGAGACACTGGAAAGTTGCATTTCTCTTCTCCTCACTTATAAAAGGCTACTTTTTAAATCTTGGATCCAAGACAGACACTTTATGCAGGACTTGCTGCACATCCACATAACATTGTCAAGCTCCCTTGTCATAGTTAGCTTCATCTCTTTAATCAAATCAGAATCTTCCTCTCTTGCATAAAAATGCTTCAAATATTTAGCCTGAAGTGGTGCAGTAACTCACTGAAGTGGGCTGCTATCCCTCACACATGATAGTGGTAGCAGTTTTAATGTGTCTGAGTAATTTAACCATTTCTTCAGTTGTAATGATTTTCATTTAGTGTGTTCATGCCATTTGTGCCTTTCCTTATCTTTTTGTCCAGGAGTGAAGCACACACTGCAGCAATTGTAATGTATCTGTGGATGTGCAGCTCACCCAGTTTGGATGCTTGGCCCCTGAAAATGCTGCTTGCATATTATTATTATTATTATTATTATTATTATTATTATTATTATTATTATTATTATTATTTATTTGTTTGTTTTCTTGGCTGCAGATGTGTCTGTGTACCAGTCATGGAACAAATGTTTATCCCAGCAATTTGCACATGATGTGTGTGATTTTTGTCATCTAATTTACTTCTTGGACTGCATGTTGTCCCAGTAGTGCTTGTAATTTCTTGTTGAGTACTTTCTTGATGGTTCAACGATCCCCAACCATCTCTGGTCTTGGTTCCCCACATCCTACTGGTTTTGGTTTCCCAGATATTTATATTTGCCCAGCCTTGAACATGATATTGGTGTCATCTAGGATGGCTAAATTATTTAACAGGCATTGTTTCATGGTTGTTCTGCACTAGGGGATCTACCTTTCTGCATTTCCCCTGACCAGGGTCCCCCCGCAAACTGGTCTTACAGTGCTTATGAGAGCTGGGAGACATGGCTTGAATAGGATGTGGTTGAGTGCCCAACCTGCCCTCTAGCTGGGCCAGCCTGGTTGCCCATGCTGCTAAGATCATGGAGCTGCAGTTCATGCATGCCATCTCCATCAATCCCTCTCTTAAGTGGTCAGCCCCCAGGCACGAGGGACATCTCTCATGGCCATCCTCTAGCTCCAGAGGGGCCAGGCAATCAATACATGTCATAAGCATGGGTACCAGCAGTCATTACTTTACATGTGGCTTTCTGCGTGTGACCACTTTGCCAGGTGGTAATTGAGCACGAAGAGAGAAATATCTACACCTTGCCGTATCTCTGCAAATAATTAAAGAAGTCCACAAATCAAATCACAGGGACAAAAAACAATCCCCCATTTACATCACCACTCTTGAGGGTGTGTTATGTAGCCTCTCCTACCACAATGAGTAAATTTTGAGTATTAAACAATAGCAATATTGGAAAAGGATCCCTCTTTGATAACTATGCACTGCAATGTGTTATGGTGCACTTAAGAGTGGACACGCTCACACTGTGTGTAGCCTGTCCTATGGACAATGGGCTAATTATAAGAATTAAACAAAATATTATTGGGGAATGATCCCTCTATGATCCCTATGCACTGTGATGCAATATGGTGCAGTTAAGAGTGAACACGATCACACTATAGCAAACAATTAAATAAATTCAGGAACTAAATCCCAATTTAGCCATTTCTGTAGTTGGAAATTTCGGATTTACATCTGACTGCTGAAGCCATGGTCCCCCATGAATTTACAAATTTATGGGATCAGATGTACCATGGAGGCCACATGTGATGGCCATGATTCACCACTGTGAAGGCCATGATCAACAAGTTGAGAAAATGTGGCACTACAGTTACATTACCAAGTACAGGACATCCCACGAAAATAGATGAGAGGACAAGACGAAAACTTATAGGGACACTGCCAAGAGACGTTTGACAACATTAAAGTTGCTGCAGGATTATTTGACAAATATTGGTAACTCCCTGCATGTGACAACAACCTCTTGTATTCTTCACATATCTGGGCTATGAGGTAGGTTGGCTAGAAGGAAGTCCTTTCTCTGAGGAAAAAAAAAAAGCCTGCATAAATCACCCACAATCCATGTGGCAAAATGTGTACTGCTCTGATGAGACCAAGATCAAATGTTTTGGTATAATTGTAAAAAAAAATCCACAAAAACAAGACCTCCCAATGAAAACCATGCCCATGGTGAAGCATGGTGGTGGCAGCATCATGTATGCAGCTGCTTCTATTCCTTTGGGACTTTTGTTATGTATACATTAAAATTGTGAAAATAAGGTAGGTGACTGTAAAAAACAATTAAACTAAATAAGATCTTGAAAACACAAGATACTATCAGGAAATGAATCATGTGTTAAGAAAAACAAGTTAAGAAAAAGAATAAAACATGTTTAATAAAACATTTATGAAATACTTTACATCTGACAGATAGAAGATATAAAATAGATACAGTTCTGAGAACCAATTCCTTATGCTGAATAAAGTCCACATTGCAATAACAAATATCACTCAAATCCAGATAGGACATTTGATTCTTTTGCTAACAGCAAACAACCCTATATAGCAGATTTAATTTGTGTAAGAACAGCTCTTGGCTGATGATTATCTTACAGTATCTTACAGTATCTTACAGGGTACAGTAAATACCAGGTGGAATTTCCTCTAGACTCTGACAAAACCACACACACACACACACACACACACACACACACACACACACAGAGAGATGATTTACAATTCTGAATAATCAATAATGCATATAATTTATTAATGATAATGATTAATGTACAGTTTATGTACAGTTTTTTCAGTCTTTTCCACTTAAATAACAAGACACGCTTTTATGTTTTCCAGTAAGCCTTAATTGAAACAATATGAAAACGAAATTAGAACACAATTTCTCACACACAATTTCAGGACTTTTTAAGGTGTTTTTGTGAAGCTGTAGAAAAATGCAAGACATGTATGTATAAACATTGCATAAACAATCATGAATAGATATTCCATAGAGGTCTATGCTTATAATTGACAAAATTTGAAACTAAAATGCATTAGAAAATTTGAAAGGACCCTAAACCATAGACATTGAAAGAGAGAGGCCAACAAACAGTCAAA
Source organism: Ameiurus melas (assembly GCA_012411365.1). Taxonomy (NCBI): domain Eukaryota; kingdom Metazoa; phylum Chordata; class Actinopteri; order Siluriformes; family Ictaluridae; genus Ameiurus; species Ameiurus melas. The sequence continues at coordinate 12,852,048 of CM022773.1, read as the reverse complement.
AACATGCAGCGATTAAATCTATGAGCCCTAAGATTTAGTGGTTGATTAAATGCTTTTAGACTTTGTGGTGCAGCAAGGGAACTCTGGATATGAGACAGGCCAGGATCGATTCAAATTAACTGGTCTGCATTTTCTGATTGAAACAGAGAAGGGTAACAAGTAAAAGAGTGCACATACGTCACAATGATGTCACTTTATGTCTGTACTGTGAGCTTTTAATCTTCTAGTAAAACTGGCAATGCAGTCTCTAACCCTGTTAAGGACCCACAGTCAGGGGGTACCTGGCATGGTTTCATTAAGATATTACAGTGAATTAATTATTAAACAACTGTTGTGATCCCAACTACCAGAGATGTTAAATCTGATGAATATCTTGGAATCCAATAAAAAGTGAGATATGCATGAGCGACTTCTTTTGTGGCTCCTTTCTGTATGATTGATTTTCAAACTATAGGAGAGGATGCAAAACAGCTTCGAAGATTCCCTGAATCTTAACCCAAAATGAAATGTTTAATTTCTTTAATGCTTCCCCTGCTTCACTACTTTTCAGAAAGCATCCTGCTGAAGATGCTGAACATCAATAAGTGAAACCTGCAGTTTAACAGGAGAACACCTTGAAAGGAGTGATCTCATTCTACCAGTGACACACATTATGAGTGAGCATTTGAGTTCATTATGCATCTGAAAACACAACTATTATGATGTAAGGTATAAAACATGACAGGACATCCTGTTATAGGAAAATAATGTTGGGGTAGCAGGATGCAGCTCAATGAGAAGTGTAGAGCTATGGTTGCAATCAAAATGATTCAATCCAAATTGCAAATCAGGTTTAATGTCAAAAGTGACAGACTTTCAGCTGTTTTCAATGAACAAATCAAATAAAGGCAATTGAAATAGATCAATACACTGAATGCTTCAAGTGGTTTCCCCAAATTCAACTGAAATTGCAACTTAAAATGACTTCTCCAGTTTCAAAATTATTTAATCCCCCTTAATAGAATCCCCCACAACAGCACAAATATGCAAAATGTGTTGTCTCAAGCACAATTGATGCAACTAATCAAAGGCTTCATTAGTAGCACCAGGTGTGCTTGAGCTGGAACACAAAATACCTGAACTGGCTAGGGGTAGAAAACATATGAAATGCCTGGATGGGCAGAAAAAGGAAGCTATAATGGCTGCAAGCAAATTTCTGAGAAGGCAGGTTGTGAAAAACCCTCAAGTGACTGAAAAAGACCTGCAGCAAGACTTGGTGGCAACAGGCACTGAGGTTGCAGTGACCACAGTATGGCACATACTAAAAGCATAAAGTTTCCATGCCAGAACTCCAAGACGTATGCCAGTACTGACCCAAAAGCACAAGAAAAGTCAGCTCAAAATCATATAAATAAGCCACAGAAGTTTTGGGATTTCTGTTTTTCGGAGCTATGGAACAAAACTGGAACTATTCAGCATGATGAATCAGTGGTTTGTCTGTAGAAAGAAGAATGAAGAAAGAACACTCAGTCCAGAGTCAAACATGGTGGTGGCTGCTTTGTATCCTGTGGCACTGGAAACCTGCAGCATGTGGAAGGCAAGATGGATTCATTTAAGTATCTGGAAATCCTTGGAGAAAACGTCTGGGTTATGCATTAAACCCTGTTCCCTGAGATGGGAACGAGACATCGTGTTAGCTGAACTCTGTGGGAAATGCCCTCGCGCATGACCGGTATCTGAAGCTTGTGTAACATCATGCCTATTTATAGGCCTGTCATGATCAGGTGACATGACAATTAAGGGTGTGATATATAAGCAACACTTCTGAACTGCGCCATCAGCCTCTATTATCTGAAGCGAAGACACAATTCACAGGCATGTCCCAGTATTACAATGCTACACAATGTCTCATTCCCAACTTCACGTTGCATTAGCTGAATGAGAATACCCACCCCATCATACTGAGGGTATGGCCTGTTCAAAAAGACCAGAGCCTGAGGGTCACTGCAAGACACTCGAGCCTGGGCTGGAATAATGATAATGATAATGAGTCTTTATTAATCACATATACATTTCAGTAGAGTGAAACTCTTTTCTTTGCATACCCCAGCATCTTAGGAAGTTGGGGTCAGAGCACAGGGTCAGCTATGATACAGTGCCCCTGGAGCACAGAGGGTTAAGGGCCTTGTTCGAGGTCCCAACAGTGGTAGCCTGGCAGCGCAGGGTCTTGAATCCCCGACCTTACAATCAGTAACCCAGAGCCTTAACCGCCAAGCCACCACTGCCCTGAATGTATATCCAGGCTGTAAAATTGAATGAATGTTTGCAGCATAGACCACCCCGCCACAGCACACACACCCTTAGTGTAAGGAGCCCTTATGCCCAGAGGCTTAACAAGACCGTGTTCCTCATAACCGACAGAGATAGCTTCCACTACTCAATTAGAGATGCACTGTTTCAACACATCAAGCATCCCCTCTACTGTCACCACCAAAGCTGACCAGCAGCTGCTCTGACTTATACCACTGGCTGGAGAGGTGGACATTAGTACAGAGAGCCCTTACTGGACACAGTTGGTGCAATTTCTCTTGTTCCGGTATGAGGAAAAGAGGAGGGCAGAAAGTCTGCAACACTACTGGCTGGGCAGCAGATGTAGGCACTTCATCCATCCATCCATCTTCAACTGCTTATTCCTTCTTCAGGGTCGTGGGGAACCTGGAGCCAATCCCAGGAGGCATCGGGCACAAGGCTTGGTACACCCTGGACAGGGTGCCAGTCCATCGCAGGGCACGATCACATACACACTCACACACCCATTCATACACTATGGACAATTTAGACATGCCAATCAACCTAGATGTAAGCACTTTAGAAGTATAATCCAGCCTAGTATACAGGAAGGCCTTGACTAATCCAGGGGTAAAGTCAAGGCAGGAAGGGGCAACAAAGAGCTTATAGATCTCCTACTTACATGAGAGATGTCAGGGCCAGCAGAAGAGCTACCTTAAAGTCAGACGCTTCTCCGAGGCTGACACTAAGGGCTCAAATGCGGCACCTGACAGACCTTCCAGGGCCACAGAAAGGTCCCAGGAAGGTATGCTTGGTCTGCAGATCTGCCTCAGCCAAGTGACACCTTGCATATCCCTCGAAGTTAGAGGATGTTGCTCCACAGGGGGGGAAAAGAAGGGGGGAAAAAAGAAGGGGAAGGAAACCAAGGAAGGGAGAAAAAAGCAAGGAAACAAAAAAGGGGGCGGGAAAGAAAGGGAACAAACCAGGAACAAGGCAAAGAATGCAGTCCCGCAAATTATCCCCGCGCAACAAAAAAAAAAAAAACAAAACAACAAAAAAAAAAACAAGCGGGCACACAAAGGGAGGCAGAAGCGCACAAACAAGCACAAAAAAAACACACAACAAAAAAAAAAAAACAAAAAAAAAAAAAAAAAAACCCACACAACCCACCCCCACATTACAGCGAGACCCCAAAAAAAAAAAAAACCCCCCCCAAAAAAAACAAGCCAGCGGGGCCAAGGGGGAAAAGCAACAAAAGGGGGGAAGGGGGCAAGGCAAAAAAAAACCAAAAGGGCGGAGCAAGAAGGAAGGGGAAGCACCACCACAAAGGGGGGGGAAAAAAAAAACCACAAAAAAAGGGGGGGGGGGGGAAACAAAAAAAACAAAAGGGGCCACCCCCCCCCCTTTTGGGGGTTTTTTGTTGGAACCCCCCCGGTGTTTTTTCTGGAAAAACCACGGTGACCTCTCAATTGCGGAACAAAGAATTTCAGAGCTAGAAATATGGACCACATTTCTAGGCAATTTATATGCCGCTCCAGAAACGGTGAGCTGAACAACCATCTAGTGGGGATCTAACATCCCAGCCAGTGAGGGAGGTGTCTGTCATTACCATCTTGCGCTAAGGAGATACCCCTAGATTGTGACCAAAGGCTAGAAACCGGGGACACTTCCAAATTCTCAGAGCACGAAGGGATCAACGCGTGACATCCTCTGACAATATCCCCAACTTTTCAGCCACCACTGATACTGTCTCCTGTGCAATAGGCCCAATGGTATGACGTTGGCTGCCCTTAAGCTCCAATCGTCTCCCATAGAGACTGGAGGGGATGCCAAGATCCAGCTTTATCTTGCTCAATGTTGATAGGATTGACCATATGCATGTTGGGGATAAATACACCCTCATCATAGTAGAATCCTTATAAACCCTAGAAAAGTTGTCCACTGCACTGGAGAAAGCATACTTTTCCGAGGTTCAGCCTGAGCCCCAAGCTCTTCATGTGCGCAAGAACAACATCTTGATGTTGAACCACTAGTTACCTGGATTGTGCTAGAATTAACCAGTCATCCAGGTAGTTTAGTAAATGGATGCCCTGGAGTCACAATGGAGCCAGAATGACAACCATTCACTTTGTGATGGTGCAAGGGGATAAAGCTAGCCCAAAGGGAAGAACCCGATCTTGGTATGCTTTGCCTCCAACGCAAACCTCAGGAACCTCCTGTGACTGGGTGATATTTCTATGTGGAAATATGCACCTTTTATATCTATCATCACAAACCAGTCCTCTAACTGAATCTGTGGAATGATAAGTTTGGGCGTCAGCATCTTGAACCTGTATGTCCGAAGAGTACAGTTCACATGACGCAGATCTAAAATTGGCTGCATACTCCTCTATTTTTTGCGGCCCAGGACATAATGGCTGTAAAAAAATAAAAAAAAAACCCTCCTTCAGGGAACGGGGTACATGTTCTATGGCCCCTTTGTCCAAGAGGGATCTTACTTCCTGTGCTAACATCGGGCTCTGGTCTGTGCTGACTGTGGTGAGTGCACCTCTGATCCGGGGGGGTCAAGTTCTGAACTGGACTCGGTAACCCTTTTCTGTGGTAGACAGAACCCATGGAAACACATTTGGCAGTACTTTCCAAGCTGGCAGATGGTCTTTTAGTGATGTTAACTTTTCCACATTCTATTGGAAGGAAAGCATCAGATTTTGCCCTGTGACAGCTCTCTGACAAGAAAACTGAAAACTTGGGACAGCCTTGGCTAGGGGAGGCCCTACATTAGCACTGGGGGCTAACTGCCCTAACAACCTCATATCACCTGATATGTCCCTCCGCGGCCCCTCAGGACCAATCCTTTTTGTCTGCTTGGCCTTAATGACCATTCTTAGATCAAGCCTAGTAGCAGGCAGTGACTGTGGCTGCTTGGATCCCCTGGTCGCCTTCTGCACCTCCCTCGCAATAGTGCTGGTCAGGGCCCTACTCGTGGATGCCCGGGTGAAATCGACACAACAGGGAAGGAACTGGCTGAATGCCGACGTATGTCTAGCTCAATCAGCAGGTCTGCTTGGTAGGCCTGCAACACTGCCATTGTCTGCAGTGACCCACATGCAAGACCCACTTCTGCATAGGCCTTACCGACCAATGCCACGGTGGCCTTACATGGCTTGGATGGTAAAGCCAGCCCTGCTAAATTACCTGCCATCGGTGGAGAGGGGTAGAACGTTTCTCAGTGGGCTGGGCTCCTTCTACAATCAGGGTTACTTGGCCGCCGTTTTGGCCAGCCTTGCCCCTGTTGATGGAGCCTCTGTGGGGCAACATCCTCTAACTTTGAGGTTCATGCCTGGTGTCAGACAGCTGAAGCCCATCTGCAGGCCATGCATACCTTCCTGGGACCTTGCTGTGGTCTTGGAAGGTCTGTCAGGGGCCCTCTCAAGCGAGAGGGAGGTCTACAAGCTCTCTCTGTTGACCCTCCCTGCCTTGACTTTACCCCTGGATAAGCCAAGTCCTTCCTGTATCCTAGGCCAGATTATATTCCTAAAGTGCCTACATCGGCTGCCCACCCTGTGGTGTTGCAGACTTTCTGCCCTCCTCTGTTCCTCACACCGGAACAAGTGAGGATGCACCTGCTGTGTACAGTAAGGGCTCTCTGTACTTACGTCCAACCCTCCGGCCAGCTACTAGTCTGCTTTGGCAGCGACAGGAAAAGTGATGCTGTGTCAAAGCAGCGCATCTCTACTTGGATAGTGGAAGCAATCTCTAGGGTTTACGACACGTGGTCTTGCCATGTCTCTGTGCATAAGAGCTCATTCCACTAGGGCAGTCACCTCCTCGAAGGCTTTGTCCAAAGGGGTATCCTTGCAGTATGTGTGTGCGGCTGCAGGGTGGTCTACGCCTCACACAGTCATTCGTTATACAGCCTGGATATTCAGTCCTCCCCGGGCTCGAGTGTCCTGCAGTGACCCTCGGGCTTGGGTATTTTTGAACAGGCCATACCCTTGGTATGACGGAGTGGGTATTCCCGTTCCCATACTTTTATGCTAAATGCAACGTTGAAATTGCCTTTGAAAGGGAACGAGATGTTGCATAGCACTGTCATACCGGGGCAGGCCTGTGAATTGCGTCTTTGCTTCAGATATTTATATATATATATATATATATATATATATATATATATATATATATATATATATATATATATATATATATATATATATATATATCATACGACGCGTTTAATTGTCACATCACCTGATCATGGCAGGCCTATAAGTAGAGGCATGATTTTACACAAGCTTCAGATACCGGTCAAGTCGTTCCCATACTGTTATGTTAAATGCAACATCTCGTTCCCTTCTCAGGGAACAGGGTTACATGCGTAACCCCGATGTTTTCAGTTGAATTTGGGGAAACCACTTGAAATATTTCAGTTGGTTTTGTTTGATTTGTTCATTACAAACAGCTGAAAGTCTGTAAAATTTCACAATAAACCTGATTTGCAATGGGGGTTGAATAATTTTGATTGCAACTGTATGTGGTAGAAATATGGACTGAGGACTGAGCAAAAGAAGTAATACACATATACCTTTTCCTATGCCTGAAAATTCTTGGCTAGTTTCAAGAATGTTTGTTCTGTTTTTGAGTTGTAGCTGGGGATGGGAATTTTGCTGAAACCTGGCAATTGTTACGATACGGCCAGCAGATGGCCCTGTGGCTCGACTCCGGATGAGTCACATGCCGATGTTATGGTTCGCTCTTTCCGGGTTGAGCGTGAGCTTTACTACTTTGATTTGTCACAGGTGTCCATGCTTTGTGTTAATCATGTTCATTATTTAAACGCCTGGGTCACTGAGCACTTCACTCAGTATTAATAGTTGTAGTATTTGTAGCGGTTGTTTGTCTTCATGCCATGAAGGATATTGTTATGCCACGTTCCTGATTCCGTGTTTATTTTGGTTTTTTGTTTTAAGTTTAATAAAGACTTTGAATAAAGACACCTGCATCCACCTCCAGTTTACTTAATGTTACAGCAATAATGCCCACAAGCTTTGGTAAGCTGTCCTTCAAAGCTCTACATAAAAGTAAAAATCTTGCAACTTGCTTTATAATAAATGTGTGTATATATATCTAATTATTTGTGTTTGTATTCATTTATGATGCATTATTTTGTCAATCTGGTCAAAGATGCCTTTCATCATTAATTTTGTTTATTATGAATATTTGGTGATGCCAAATAGCTTGGGAAACAACACATTGATCTTTCAGTCCTTCATTTACAATGACTTGAAATATATATAGGACAATTTTTCATCACTGTGAAATTCGGGTTTGAGGAAAATGAGGAATCAGGAGGCAGGCTTGGCACAACTCAAAAAGCCCTTAATTCTCCTTTTAATACTTTTCTTTGTGCTTCTCCGCTCTTCCTACCATTGAGTGATCCGCAAATTGCCATTCTTCATGCTTCACTCAAGTGGGGAATGATCCAAACAGAGAATAAAGGCCTGTCCCAAGTATCAGAGGATGAGAACTGCTCACTCAGCCAAGCATTTTTTCCCATTTCTGTTGTACCTGCTGATCCACAACAAAGCTTGAGGCTGATGTACAGCACTGGGTATCAACCCATTTTAGTTCAGACAGATCATAAGAATTTAGGTTAAAAACTATTGTAGGTAGTTTAATTTCTTCATCAGATATACAGTTGAGACTAAAAGTTTAATCTCAACTTTACCTAGGCTATACATATTGTAGTCACGCATATCATATTACCATATTGGCAAGTCAATTAAGTCATATACATTTAAGGTCATTTTAAACAAATCAGTTAGAGATTTATTTCTGTTTTAATTCACAACATCAGAATTCCAGTGAATTCCATTTTCTTGCCCCCATAAAAAAAGAAGGCTCAAACTGAAATTATCTGCACACATATGTACCTTGTTATGTGCTGTAGAGATCAGTTTTTGTTCCAATGAGCTAGGACCTGAGCCGATATATTGAGGAAAATAGCTGTATAACCAAAATTTGTTGTGTTCCATGATACAAAGATGGCCATTGTAGTTAAACCGAGTAAAAAAAAAAAAAAATATATATATATATATATATATATATATATATATATATATAATGTACAACAGTGATGACCCTCATAACATCACTGTTGTAGACAATCAGAACTTGTTGGTTAACAGTGAGATGTTTTTTTCTTTAAATGGGTGACCTGAGCTTGATTAAGAATGTGTCTCATGGACTCCAGTATGATTTTATCTGAAGCAAATTCTGCAGGTGTGAGTTCCTCGTTGAGCTCTGGTGATCTCTGATTTCACATCAACCATAATGTTTGGCAAGACATCACATTCAGTGGATGTTTTTGCATGTTTATGACTAGAGAGTCAGAGACTGAACCAGAAGTGGAATGGCAGAAGCTAGCAGGGCTAGAAAGTGTCATTGATTGGCATTACCAGGAACACTGGTCTAACTTTTGGATTCAGAGATGGAGAGGACAGCTATAAAATCTTGCAGATTGGGAGGCTGCTAATGGCATCCTCAACCCTGGACTCATCAGAGATCGCTCTCCTACTAGCCTACTTCCTGCCCTAATGTTCAAACTCTTGGACTATTCAATGCAGGGGCTGTTACTGTCACAACCAGTTCACCCTGAATTCATTCATTCATTAGCACATTTGTTCTATTATTGTTGTTATGTAAATAGTTATTTACTCACCAGCCTCTCATCTTTTTTTCTTTCTTGAAATTTAATTGATAAGACAAAAAAAAAAAAAGCTTTACCTTATAGGGCTGTTGTGGACATTCTCACGGAAAGCTTCACTACAGCAATGGTTATGTGGGGGGTTTTTTGTTCAATAATGACACTTTACATTTTACAAATATTATTTGTTGGATGTAATTTATGTAAATATCTGACATATAAGCACCTTGGAGATAATTATTATCATAGAACAATAACATATCATATTCATATCTGCTTGTGATTTGCCATTCAGCTGGCAATACTGTCAGAGATGTGCTTTTATACAGAAATAATCAACACCTTTTTGCCAGATTTGAGAATTTTCTTTAATATGAATTTGAAATAATGTAAGCACTAAATATTGGAGTTTTCCATTGCTTTGGACTTTTTTCTTTGCTGTTTTTTTAGATTCATTTGTTTAATTTATCGCACATTTCTAAGTAATACATTTATTTTATTACTCTGTATGAGGGCAAAAGAACTGCAGGAGGACAAGGAAACATTTAAATAACAGAATGATAAGACTCAAGCTATTAAACTGTGTGAAAACAATTGCTGTAGAAATGAAGGCTCTTATGTGTGTTGTAAGGTACTTCTTTTGATTGTATGTACAGTGTCTTTTAGTAATGTATATACAGTTGAAAGTACTGTATTTACATGCATAACTCTTATTTGCACTTTAATTATACACTTGTTTTACCCATCCAAACCAAAGGAGATCAAATGAAAAGTGAGTGAAAGCAAAATAGGGAGATTAAGAATTGAAAGAACTAAATTGGCTCCCCACAGTTTTTCGAGATTTACCCCCTTGCAATTGTTTCCTATTGATATTCAATGGAGTGATGTCACATGTTTGCAAGGAGACCCTCTGAATCTGTGAAGCCAAAACAACTGAAAAGAAGAATACCTGGAGGAAGTGCACGCAGTACAAACTGCCCCCCACCCACCCTAAAAAGCACTCGATTGTGAATTGTAAGTGTTCATACATTAGATTCTATTGTACTAATGGATTTTCACTAGCCAAAGTTAAATAGAACGAATGATTGTGTAAAACCGTGAATATGGATTAGCCTTAACAGTATGTACTGGTCGACAGTGTTATAGCCTACACAATATTTCTAATGCAGCTCTAAGTGGTGAATCAAACCTCATTTGATTCACTTAAACGGGTAATTGGAAAGAATCGTATAGGTAGCGTGAGCTGCACAGCCATTTATTACTACTACTAATTTATTCTTCTGTTGAGGTTAGGATGAGAGAGCGACACTCCACAGTGGTCCACGGCTTTTTGTACGACTTCATTTGTATAACAAAATTTTTGTCTGTTATGTGTGTAATCACTAGGGGGCGCTCGGCGCTCTCCCCCCCGCGCCCCCCCGCGCAGAAACGCACAGAGGTGGAAATCAGCGGAGCGGTCATAGGCCACCCGTGACTCCCGCTTTAACTTCAAGCGCCGTTAACTTAAAGATCTCTTCATTATTTCCTGTCTTCTGAGCAGCCCGCTCATGTGAGAGGCTCGAACATTAATAGTAGCCTACACCTTGGGCCCAAGCCAAATCCTTGATCCTCACTGAAATCAACCTTAATTACGATTAGCATGATGTTTATCTTTCAAGTTCTACATCCTCCTCTTAAGGCTGTTTTACTATAGCTGGCGCCTAGCTTTGCTTTCCGTGATTTCATGGGCTGCGTGACACGCGGAAGAAATGGGCACATTTCCTGTAAAATGTGTAGGCTTCTGAGAAGAAGCCATGAAGGGGAAATGATTTTGATACCTCCTCTACATTGATTGATTATTAGTCATGCCCGCACTTTAATGGGCTCCATTCAATTGGGAAGGTGGAGCACTTGGATGAATTAACATACCCCCCCACCCCCCTCCAATCTGTGCTGAAGTGTCTTTGAAAGGGGCAAGGAAAAGGGGGGGTCGTGGCTTAACATTATAAAGGAAAAAAAATAAGACAGCATCGCTTTCTCGCTGTTTGAATCCGCTGTCTTGACAAGCTTTTGTTAGACTAAAAAATACATAGCGCAGAAGGAGAAGAGGATCTAGTCGAGCTGTTTCTGGATAGCATTGTTTTTTTTTTGTTGTTTTGTTTGTTTGTTTGTTTTTTTGACCAACTCTTTTCAATAAAAAACGAAAAAAACAAATAGGTATATATAAATACCTACATAGGCTACAGTTTATTCGTTCCACGTGAAAATGAAACTTTTGCCTTTTTGTACTTGGTTGCCGTGCCTCTTGGTGTTCAGCTTGTGTCTGGGCTGCGAGTGCGGCGCTCTGAGGCGGACGGGCAGGTCTAAGAGAGACTTGGTGCGCGCGAGGGAGGCTGGCGGAGTCTCGCCCGGAGCGTGCGGCACGCGGCTGCCGCGGGGCAAGCGCTCTGTATCCGGACCGGAGCTACGCGCGGGCCGCCTGCACGCGCGTTTCAGTCAGCCGGGAGACAGTGCGAGCACAGCGCTCCGCCGCAACAGTGTTTACTTCAGCGGCAGAGATCAACTGCGGCTTAAACCAAGCGTTGAGGTTCCGCGCGGTAATTTCACCCTGGAGATGTGGATAAAACCTGAGGGTGGTCAACGCTCTCCAAGTGTGATCGCAGGTTTGCTTGGGTTTACTGCTCCTTCCACATTCCGATGTAATCCTCTCTCTCTCTCTCTCTCTCTCTCTCTCTCTCTCTATATATATATATATATATATACACACTGCATTGTGCACTTGCAACTTGCAAGCTGTTGTTTGTTGGTAATAACGTAGCTAAATAAATACTAATGTAATTGTAGGCTACAAGCAATTACCGCTCATTATTATTATTATTATTATTATTATTATTATTATTATTATTATTATTATTATTATTATTATTATTATTATATACATGGACACGTAGCTTTGAAATACTGCCTTATGTACATTTGCATATATACATATATATATATATATATATATATATATATATATATATATATATGCGTATTTTACGGAGCACATGTATTTAGCCCATGTGCATTTTCTGTTACGTTATTTGCACCACGTGAAGAAAACAGAACAGAACAAAAACAAACAGCTCGTGGCGTTTGACAGGTTATCACTTCTGGATTCTGTGGCTCTTTTATTAATTCTAAGCTGTGATTTGTTTTATTTCGCATCTGAATGTCCGCCTGTTTCTATTTTTACGGTTTGCGCAAGTTCAAGCTGTCATTCTCCAGTGCGGTAACCCGCAAATGCCCCGAAACACCACCACGACCACATTCACGATGACAACTTTCTCCTCAATTCATCTTCTTAATTAAAAGATGATCAGATCTTTAGTTAAGACTTCACGTGAAGATCAAAATGCCCGATTAATACTGAGATCTTTATAGGGAATTGCGTTTGATTTACGCTAGTTTGTGAAATGTTCGTGAATACTTCAGGCTTTAAATGGGACAGCCTAATTTGTAAGTACCTTTATATTTATAGACGACAGCTGAAGACGTAGACACGGTGCGTCGAAGTGTCCGTGGCCAGAATTCCGCTAAAATCGCAGCTCGTCTTTTTTGAATCTGTATGGAAGACGTCATCGCTTTGAAGCGTAATATGGCCCCGCCCCTTATATAATGAGCTGTAGGCTGGCCTCCAGTTCTGATCGGCATAAAAACAAACAGTTTACAGTAGTTTACATCAACTCTTCGTTCAGATATTAATTATCTTAATCAAGTTACTTTTGCTAAACTCCTTAAATAATCCACACATTCAACAAATGGAGGCGCTTATTTATTTTTTGGACGAGTATTAAAATAAACGATTGGCATGGCGATATTAAAAATGGAGGCTTTTTACACATTCTACCACATAGCCTTCATGAAGTATTGAGATGTTTTAGTTGGGTAATTAATTATAATTAGTTTATTTATTTTTAATGTAAACGTGACTAATCTATTTATTTTCTATTTGTAAAGAATTCATTTGATTATTATCTTCATTTTTTTCTTGTTATCTAATAGCAAGAGTGAGGTTAACTGGTTGTGCGTTCAGGTTTTGCCTAATTTTCCCTATTATGAGAGATTTTATATTAGACTTCATTACTGCTTAATCCAAAATTTTGCAGTGACCAATTACTTATTTAAACATATTATTACACCGATTCTAAATAGAAATGAAAAACAGCTAAAATATAAACCTCCCTGATTCAGATTTGGCATCTCTTAAACAGCTTAATCAGCATTGCATGGTTTTGTCATTCAACATATTTCGTACATAAAATGGACAAAATGAATTTATGAAATATTTGCACACCAGACCAATGTTTTAAATGTAAAGTGGATACATTGTAGACAGTCTTAGCACCCACCCTAACATAAAAGTACAATTTAAGAAGCATGATAGGAGTAGAGGATTAATATTATTATTATTATTATTATTATTATTATTATTATTATTATTATTATTATTATTATTATTTATTTATTTTTTTAAAACCAATTTAAACAAAGTATATAATTATTTTTATTTAGTTTTAAACAATAACATTGTTGTGATGCATCAGGTGGAGATGAGGAGACATTTACAATTGTAAATGAATATTTGCTTTTTCATTTTATCAGATTTCAAGAGAAAAATAAATATGTGCCCCCAACAGAACCAAATCCAAACAAACTGCCTTAATACTGTAAATAATTTATTATTCAGTTATTCATCTTTAAACCTATTATGCAGCACATACTCTGAAATTAATCAGAAATATATGTAGTTAGGAGATTGAGGAATGTATGTCTGGGGATGAAGGGGTTAATTTGTTTAACATCATCTCATTATAGATGCAGCCATAAATTTCACATTACATATTCTCATATTTTCCCTTCCTGTGCTGTGAAGTAAGCCAGTAATTCACAGCTTGACAGAGACACATTGTTTGCAAATTACAGTCTTTTATGAAGGCATGGTTTCAACTTGACACTCTTTATGGCTTAAGCTGTAAAATTAGTGCCTTGTCCATCCTTTTGTCAAGTGTTTTTTATTGCTTTAGATTAAGATCTTCATGACAAAAGCCATCAAATGAAGCCAGTGAATCAGATCCCATATACTAGAAGTGCACATAGAGATGAAAACACCAAATTGTGCCCTATCTTTAAAAATGTAGCATAAATAGTACACTAGAATCTCTTGCCTATTCAATGAATCACATAAGATCACAGAGGCAGCCAAATCATAAAACATTTATATGTAATTGTCATAATTTGGTTTTGAATTCTAAAGTATACAAAGCAGCACAGAGAGCTCTCATATCTTCAGATATCACATGGTTCTAAAGTGTATATAACAACATATGAAGAAAACAATATAACAATACTGAATAAGTTCTGGACACTTTCAGAATCTTCATGCTGTCTTGAACAGATGCATAATACTGAAAGCAGAGAGAATTTTTTTTTTTTTAAATAATGAGTTTAAGGGGGCATTGTGGCTTTAGTCATTAGCTTGTTTGGGAGTTCGGATACCATTTCCACTCTGTGTGCACAAAGTTTGCATGTTTTCCCCATCCTTCAGGCATTTTCTCCCCCAGCCAAAAAACATACATTGTAGGTATATTGGTATTTCCAAATTGTCCATAGTGTGTGTGCAGTCGTGCCTTGCAATGGGTTGTCACCCAATTCATGGTGTCCCATGCTTTGTGCCCTGAGTTCCCTGGGATAGACTCCAGGCTCCCCTGCGACCCTGTGTAGAATAAGCTGTATGGAAAATGAATGGATGGATAATGTGTTTAAAGATTTTCACTAAGCATATGATTTAATATTATAATAAGTTTTGAGTCTTAAAAAAAAAACATACACATCCAGCATAGAAGGCCAGGTGTAAGACTTATTCTATGTCAGAAATGCTTGTGCCTCTCATTTGGCAATACTAACTGTGTTGTGCTCTGTCCATGGTGCTGACATGCAATACACTTCAAATAAACACATTAGTGAATCTAAGATGGATCATATTTTAGCTTCATACTGTGTCATTTAAGTCAAATGTTAACCTTAATCTCTGTGAACATCACATTGCATACTATCATTATCAAAAGAAAAGAAAATGCAATTCTCTCTGCATTGTTTTTGTCCATCTGTGCTCTATTCTTTTTGTCTCCACTGACACCCTTACACGGGTTGGCGTAATTTTAACCTGTTTGTTATTTGCCACTTAGTGGTCTCATTCCAGGATTTTGCAGATTGTAATTTCCTCACTTTTATGGCACAATTTATTTTTATAGTAGCTGGCAGTGCTTTTGCGGGCACAGAGGAGCATTAGGGAGGCTGCAGGCTCTTGTGTGCCCATTTCTGCCCCAAATCTGGGGCTTCTCTCTTAATGTGAATAATCTTTTTGTAATGCTAGTTGTCAGAATAAAAAAAAAAGGAAAGCTCATTAAAGTGAGCAATGCGTCAACTAGTTCAAGCTGTTTGAGGAAAACTTTTTGAGGCATGCACATACATTTCCTTATCTTATTCAAGTAATGCGAAAAGCTAGTTTTGCATGCACACACTCAACAATGCACACTAACACTAGCATACAAAAGCTGACATTTTTCCCTCCAACCCTGGTAACACTTTACACCTACAGGTTTTGTTTTTTTTAACCAATTACTTCTTGCAAACATACTTCTCACAGCTATGTGAGAAGAGGAAACATTCCTTACACAGTGAGAAGCAGCAGACTGTGTACACAGCACTAGACTGTGGGTCATAAAGCCACCCATTCCTCTTTTTGACTCCAGTGAATCTCCCTGAACTGCAACTGTGTCACACACCAGCACCCTGAATCTTAGAGGGCTGTATTATTAATTTCTTTCAGAGTACCAATGGGAAGTAATAGTAGGAAGTAGTTTGATCGTAACATTGCCATAGAGAGCACATTTCTTAAACATACTCTAAATAACAGTTATTATCGTATCATCATTAATTATCAATTATATTATATATTATATGCACCGGGGCGCACGGTGGCTTAGTGGTTAGCATGTTGGCCTCACACCTCCAGGGTCCGGGGTTCAATTCCCGCCGGGGCCATGTGTGTGCGGAGTTTGCATGTTCTCCCCGTGTTGCGGGGGTTTCCTCCGGGTACTCCGGTTTCCTCCCCCAGTCCAAAGACATGCATGGTAGGTAGATTGGCAGCTTGGTAAATTGTCTGTAGTGTATGAATGGGTGTGTGAGTATGTATGTGATTGTGCCCTGCGATGGACTGGCACCCTGTCCAGGGTGTACCCTGCCTTGTGCCCGATGTTCCCCGCGACCCTGAAGCAGGAATAAGCGGTTGAAGATGGATGGATGGATGGATTATATGCACCTTGGCCCAAAAATTAAATTTACATTCACCTTTATAATGTTTTAACAGATATATTATTAAACTTTTTTTTAACAAAAGGTTTACTTTTGCATGTGCAGAACTGATATGTCATTTGACTTTTAAATGACTTTTTTTGCAGTTGCAATTTGTTTAGTCCAATCTAATGGTTTATATTTTTTCACGTGGAAATCCCCAAACATTTGCAGATTTTAACATTTAACATGTAGTTAAGCTAATTCTCACTGATATTCTTTTAGATTTACTGCCGCTTTATTTACTTTCACTTTTTTCCGTGAAAGAAACATTCTCACTAGATGTAAGAATATGTTGCCTTCCTGAGACTAACACACATTTTCCAAATGAAACAGGAAAAGAGGGTTTCTCTTATCATAATAAGGTCTTTGCTGAAAAAGGACCATTTTTTATTTCAAACCAGTCCAACTGCTGAGGCATATTTCAAGAAAATAGACTGAAAGTTCATGTAACCTTTGGTCTGTTGATACAAGACCACAGTGTTGGAGTCTGATTGCTAGCAGATGCCTCGCTGTAGGCTTACAGTACATGGACTACACTGTTTTAAAAAGTTCAATCATGGGAACTGCATGGTGTTCCTCACTTTGCTGCACTGGCACACATGCAGTCTCACATTGTTCTTCACAGGACATAGTAAACCAGAAATAGTAAGAGTGGAAATAACAGTTCATGTTTTTAAGATCATTTGTCTGTTTAATATGGTAAGTATAAATCCCATTTGTTGGGCAAGGAAATTGATAGTTTATGTAGGTTTATTGCACATACTACATGTTTATAGCGTACATTCTTAGAAAAAGAAGGTTAAATATAGAACCCTTGCAGTTCTTTAGTTTGTTCCTTTGTGGGAAGACTTAAAGGTTCTATATCCATCTCCAAAATTAATTCAAAGTAGGACCTTAGCAGCAAACTTCTAACAAATTAAATAGCCCTTTTTCTATTTAAATCAAAATGTGCTATTAGATCCATGATCTATGGGTGACTAGGACTAAGTATAGCTAACTTATTATAATATAGTATAACTTATTCTTCTTCCATTTAGGGCTCTATGACAAATGCTTCTATGCATCCTGTGATCGTGGCTGGTTACTAGGCATCAGACCAGTGAGTGATCAAGGGAACAGGGACCCTCGTTTCTTCTTCTCCCTCAAAACTGACCGAGCACACAAGGTTACCACAATCACTTCCAATGCTCCCTACTCCCCCAACCACTGGCACCATCTGGCTGTCACCTACAATGGCCTCCATATGAAACTCTACCTGAATGGGGCTCAAGTGGCTGTAAGCCAAGAACAATCGGGTGAAGTCTTTAGCCCCCTTACCAAAAAGTGCAAGGTGCTAATGATAGGTGGCAATGCTCTCAACCACAACTACAGAGGGACACTGGAACACCTGAGCCTATGGAAAGAAGCTCTGACCCAGCACAAAATTATCCAGTACATACAGAGCCCTCAACATGAGTACCATGATGACCTTTCCCAACTGGTCATTTACGAGAACTTTGAAAATGCATCTTGGAAGTGGCTGACAGTGAAAGACGGGAGCTTTCCCCAGATGGGGATTTCTGACCGCACATTGACAGCTGATCTTGGTGGCTCTGTGGAAACGGCACTGGTTCCTCCACCATGTGGACAGACAATCTGTGACAATGTGGAAGTAGTGACAAATTACAACCGCTTATGGACATTCCGCAAGCCTAAGACGGTACGTTACCGATTGGTGAATGTGTATGATGATGATGGTCACTGGCCTACAGTTACAGAGCACCAGATTAACCTTCAGCACCAGCATCTAAACAAAGCTTTCCGCATCTACAACATCACCTGGGAGCGCACCGTCCACAATATCTACAACTCCTCCTTACGCAACCGCCTGGTCCTGGCTAACTGTGACATCAGCAAAGTGGGCGACGAGGAGTGTGACCCAGAATGCAACCACACCCTAACTGGTTTTGATGCTGGTTACTGCAGAAGGCAAACCCTAAGCTGTCCTGAGCACAAAATAGGGAACAAAGTTTGTGATCCTGAGTGTAACTGGGATAATTTCAACTATGACCAGGGTGACTGCTGTGACCCCAACATCACTGATGTCACGAAAACCTGCTTTAATCCTGCATCACTCTATAGGTAAGCTTGTGGATTTTTTTTGGTATTTCTACAGTTACTTATAATTCTGCAAAGTGGCATGATTTATGTGTTTGGGAACACAGAGTATGAGTACAATTTTAAATATCCAAAACATTTCTGTTTTGGATATTTAAAGCAGAGAATAAAACATTGGATGTGTAGTGTCAGTCCCTGCCATGTATTTTGGTGTTAACTACCAATGAACATTTCACAGCTCATCTGTGGCTGTCTGTGTCATTCAAAGCTAAGCAGCCAGCCCCTTTTTGCTTTGCTGCTAAAAGAAAGTAGTTCTGCTGATTGGTTGTTAAGAAAGGAGATGTTCTGCCTTTTATTTGAGCTTTGTAAAAGTGGACTGATAGAGAGTAAGTGCGAATGGAAACTTTGTCTCTCACTGAGAGCCAGTTACAATTCAGAGTAGGAACTTGTACAGTATTACTTACATTAGTGGAAGCTCTTCTGAGAATACCATTCAAGAACATTTCAAAGAAATGCTGAGATTTGATTCTAATGGAGTAAAATAAAGCTAAGGGGAAATATTTATGGAGAATGATGGCTTCTTTAGTTTACAAAAGGTGGATTGATAAAACCCAAATATTTACACAAATGTTGTTTGTGGTTTTGTTGATATTTTCTTAACAATCAGGGTTATATGAATGTTTGCCTGTGACTGTTGGTGATTTATTTGTATTTTTTCCTCAAATATTTCAGCATGCTACTGGTTGTAAATTATATAACTCTGTTTGCTCTGTTTTGTCATCTTCATGCACAAGGTTATTTCATGGCTCTGAGTGTGTGTGTGTGTGTGTGTGTGTGTGTGTGTGTGTGTGTGTGTGTGTGTGTGTGTGCGTGCGTGTGCGTGTGTGTGAGTGAGTGTGTTTGTGCGAGGCAGTTAAAGCATGTGAGTCAACCAAAAAGAAAAGAGCTCTCCAACTTGTTTCTTGTTTTGATTTGATTATGGTATGTCTGGAGTACTTTGCCGAGGGCTGCATAACAAAATGATTTGACATTCCTTTCTGATTGTTGAAGAATGCATGAACAGAAGGTTGTGCAAGAATAGAATAATGGACTTGAATTCTGTTGTGTATCTGTTTACCTTACACCAGTGTTTTGTCTGTGTGACGTGTGTGTGTGTGTGTGTGTGTGTGTGTGTGTGTGTGTGTGTGTGTGTGTGTGTGCCTATATGTGTGTCTATGCATACATACTGAATTTGTTTTTATATTTTTACATTTGAGAGTCACTGATTAGGAAATGATACCACCAGATTTTAGAATTAATCTTATAATGGAACTATATAGCACCTTACTGAAGCATTTATGAAGTCACTTACACCATGTGAGAAAGACACTACTTCCCAGAGTGTAGTGTATTTGTCTTTGCACCTCAGAATTCAGCTGGAGGGCCCTGAGACTTGTGCTTTCCATCATTAACTTGATGTCAGTGGACCCCAAACTTTACAAGTTGTGTCTGAAGTGGAGCCACATTCCTCGTAAACCAGGGTCTCTACATGGTTTTGGCTTGATTGAGTATTTTGAGAGAGAGACATACTCACTTTAAAGAGTCTGATGGGCTCATAAAAGCACCTGTTGCCAGAAGTGAGATGAATTGGAGAGGATCTGCTTACACTTTCTCCCTGCAAATAAATACAAATACTCACAGACACAAGCATGTAGGTGTATGAATGTGCATGTGGCCTGCATTGTTTAGAAGTGTGGTGAGGATAGCTGATCCCTGGGGACAGCAGGATTTCCTCTTGTTAAATAGCAATAATTAAGTAGGTCTTTAGCATACCGAGTGAGCCGAGTTGATTTATTTGTCTGAGATGTTTGAGGAGCTCCTTTCATGCAGAACTAAAGAGGGAGAGTAGGGGAGGGGAACTCTTTCATGCTGTGGCCACACTATACACACAATACTGAACATTTATCACTCCTGTATGAATTTACAGTATTATTATGCACTTCTGTAGCTAGCTTGCTTACAGTATGTTGAAATGAATATTTATAATAATTTTAATCTTTCAGATCCTGGATTTTCCCACTCACATGCTGTTTGATGATGACTTTATAGTTGACCATAAATCTGTGTGAATTACAGTATGAATGCTCTCCTGTTGCCTATTCTTTTATTATATTTATGGTCTGCTGTCATGTAGTAATGTTATTTCTGTAGAGGTCACCTGTAAATTTCTCTGTGCACCCCCAAAATCTTGTGTACATGATTGACAGCATCTCAGATGTGTATGGGACTGATAAAAGGAACAAAGAAGGTGCTCTGAAAATCACTTCAGCCCAGTGGTGAAACAATGTCAACCCACCTCAGGCAGCTGCACACAAAGCCCTGTGTGCTACTTTTGTTCATACAGGCATTTTTATAGACTTTATTGAATAATACATGGGTGTCAATGGACGGAGCTGTAATCATGAATTTAATACACATTAAATATAAACACTTCGAGATAGCTGGCTGAGAACATGGAACGAATGCAACTCGACAGAACGTTTTAGCCCAGTGAAACTTTTCTAATGGTAATGGAACGATCATTAAATTAAAGGAATAATTCAGCTCTTTTTCACCCTTTCAATCATTATTGACCACATCTGTAGTGTAGAATTATCACAGATAATTTTGATACATTTCTCCTGTACTGGAATCTGTATTAGAAGTATAAGGGTCATTGTTAAATTTTATTAATACATTTTTCAAATATGCAACAATATAACAATTACTAGCTAGAGGTTTTAGTTTGACATTCTTAAGTATGAAGTAATTCTTATGTAGTTCTATCCAACTTTGAACTGTTGGAGCAAAACAGTAAAACATCATTCACCTTGATTATACTTCTCCTGAATAATCAAACCAAGACTGCTATGTTTACAGTGTGTGTATGATAATTCCACTTAATATGGTTAATATGAGGTTAATTACCTTTGATTGAAGAATTTGTGAATGTCATGTACAAAAATTTTTCACATTTGTTCATCTTCCTGTTAAACTTGCTGACCCGTTTTGCACCATTCTGTACAGCCAGCTAAATATTTTTGTAGGAAATAATGACATTCCTGAAATTATTAGGAGGAATCGTTATATCATCTTTTCTCTACAAACATGTCCCTCATGCAGGCTGTTCAGTTTTCACAGGTTGCTTTCTAATAGCTTTTGTTAAAGACCCCCTGTGAAACTTTGTCTTACTTGGCTATTTGTTCAAATCTGGCATCGATGGCTGTTTAAACTGGCCTGAAAAATATCTAAGCTGGGAAATTTTGTTTTTCTTCTTTCTGCTATCATCTCAGGTTCAGGTAATGGAAAAAGCTGCAGAAGAGACACTGCCAATTTGCGTGTGAGACAGACAATAAGCAGAGTCTAATTCTCCACAATTGTACGACTGAAGTTACACAACAATCATATGGACAAATTCAGGAAATGGGTATTATAACGTCAGCTTATAACAAAATGGTCCAAAATTGTGTAACAGTTAAAGCATGATTGTGTCTGGCACTGAAACATTGTGAGATTGAAACCTGTTATCCTTGAACGTACGGACAAAGAGGGTTTTTTTTCAGTGTTCTATTCCAATATCCCTTCTGCTTTTAGTTATTTAGTGCCAAACTAAGTACAGATCTCCCAGTGGGCTCACATATTGCATATTCTCATTCATTCTTCTTTTTCTTTAGCAAAGGTATGTACACAGCAAAAAAATTCCAACTCTTGATTTAACACAGTGTTTATAAGAGTGCTATATGGCAATGACTGAATACTGTAAGAGTTTATTCAACACTTATGGTGTTAATTCAACACTGGGGACTCTGCTGTGATATGCCACCAGAAGTTCCCTCACTTTGTCCAGCTTGTCAATGCATGTGCTGGCTTGTGAAACCATCTCCACAACTAAGCAGCAATTTTCTCTTCTACACTGGGCACACACAATAGCTGGCATGTGTCTTCAAGAACACTATGTATAGCATCAAATTACATTTGCTTAGTAAAATGTTAGTAAAATGTTAATAGGCTTTAGAGCTGTATATGAATGGGATCCAAATGAAATATATACATTATGCACATATTTCAGCAATAATTCACATTGTTTGAAATGTCACAGGCACTCATGATGGAGAATGATGTCTTCTTAGGACAAAGGACTTGAGCTTGGGAAAGGGGAAAAAATTTTCTCCTTTAAAAAAATAAAAAAATAAATCAAAGACCACTAGAAACACTGCATATATTATCATAATACTTCAGCCTACCTAGGAATTTTTTTTTTTTTTTGCAGTGCTTATGAAACAGTGCTTGGTTGGTCTTTGTAGTGAACTGGACAACAGATGTTCTTAAAGGGAGGAATGAGGTACTGGCTGTTTTTTTTGAATGGCAGTTTGGGCGGTGGGGGTGGGGGGTGGTAGTTCTGAGGAATGGTTGGAAGTGGGGGTTGAGCATGGCTTTTCTTTATTTTGCTTGAGCATCCCTTAAAAGGGGAAATGTTTTAAGAAGAATTGAGTGGGGGGCCTTCTGTAAGAAATTCACAGTGACATGAGATGAGGTGAGATGAGAGCTGATACGAAACATGAAATATCTGCAAATATCAACTAATTCGTGATGAGTTCTCATGTTGCTAAATCCATGGAACAAATAGAGGCATATTTCTCCAGCAAAGCAGACTTTATTATCACAAGGCCACAGCTATGATAAAACAATGATAAAATAATAACATGTATAATCGTGTGCTAAATTAAATGTTAAACAGATACAGATAGTGGCTTTGCATTACACCTCTATTATATAAGCTGCATAGTTACGGAAGAGGTATGAATGAACAAATGACGAACGAATGACTGAGGCTAGACAATTGAAGAGGGCAGGAGAGCTTGAACAGTTGTAATTGGTGGAAAATTGTGAATTGTTTGCGCTTATAATCTTTGCAGATATGAATTAATTTACTGATAAGATCTAATTCTGCTTAACCCATAGAATATATAGAGACTTTTTTTTTTTGCTGCAACGCAGAATTTATCATCAGAAGGCTATGTGTAGGTCATCTATGACTAGGAAAATGAGTGATAAAAGAATAACATGTCTAACCATGTACTAAATTAAATGATAAACATCTTAAAGGGGCTGTGGTCGCATCCATCCAGAAGACACAATGCATTCCTAACTAGACAAGGGCAGTGACCTTTGACATCAGAGCTGGCCTTAGAAAACTCCTCAAGTTTTATTCCAAATACAAACTCATTCCCAGTGTGGCCTCATAAGTTTCACAAGGGCCATTAAATTACAGAAAATTTAGTGATGCCCAGATTGTGTGTATATATTGAGGGTCCTATTCCTCCATCAGCCTATCTGCTAAATGTGATTCATTATATTGCTATAATTATGATTAGTTCCGTTTAAAACTCATACACATTTCAAGCTTTACAAAACCTATAGTGTACATGTCAGGCTTTGGCAAACTTACTGGAAATGAAGCAGATTGAAACCTTTTTTTTTTAAAGAAATCTTGCCAACAAGGATCACTTAGATCCTGCAGGATGCCACAAAAAGCCTTGGTCCGATATGATGCTTACTGGACAAACAAAGAGAATGTTGGTTAAGATGAATGATGTGATGTAGCTGAGGTTGCGGAACTGCCAGTGTATTCAGGGGCATAAAGTGTCCAGTGGGCAAGCCACTTAAGTTCTTCCACAACAACCTTGGCAAACCATGTCTTAATGGATCTCGCTTTATGTACAGGGGCATTGTCATGCTGGAAAGGTTTCAAGTTAGTTTCCTTAATTCCAATAAAGAAAACCACATTCTAGACAAATGTGTGCTTTCAACGTAGCAACAGTTTGGGGCAGACATATGATGTCGTGAATCACCCACATGTATACAGTGAAGAATTTTCTATATTTCTAAATAACTATGACCTAAAACATAATCTTATTTTCACACAAGTCTTAACAATAGATAAAGATTGAGTTCACAATAGATAAAGATTCAGTTCACAAACATCAAAATATAATTAGCTGGTATAATTCAGAATTCATTGTTCCATCAATAATGGCAAATCGTTCTGGCCCAGATGCAGCAAAACAGGCCGAAACCATGATACTACCACCATCATATTTCACAGATGGTGCAAAAAGCTTTCTACCTTGTCCACATAATCTTTAGAAAACTGCAGACATGCAGCAATGTTCTTTTTGTAGAGAAGTGGCTCTTATTGCAACCCTGCCATACACACCATTGTTGTTCAGTGTTCTCCTGGTGGTGGACTTATGAGCATTAACATTAGCCAATGTGAGAGAGGCCTTTAGTTGCTTAGAAGTTACCCTGGGTTCCTTTGTGTCCTCGTGGACTATTACATGTCTGGCTCTTGGAGTGATCTTTGTTGGTTAGCCACTCCTGGGGAGGGAAACAATGGTCTTGAATTTCCTTAAGCCTAACCTGACTTCTAAACCACGTACATCTGTTACTAATCACTACCAGCACAATATATTAGACCTTTATACACACTATCACCATGAGGTCAATACTCAGTTTGTGTACAAATCTCAACTTTACCAAGCCTTGGATCACTGTTTTTTTTTTCACTGTTTCATTCTGTTTTTTTATTTTTATTTATTAATTAATTTATTTTTTTCACTTTTGCTAGTCTTTTGACCTTTGTGTTTTGCCTAAGCCCTGGCCATCCTGTTTATGCCTCACCTGACCTATTTTCTAATTTTGACCCTGATCTTGCCTTATGTCTTAGATTTCTTTGCCTGGCATTTCATTACAAATCAGCCTCAACTGCAACTGCATCTATCTCAGCCTCCTACCTTATGATAGATTCCTGTTCTTTAAATAAAACAAGGGGTTGACTCACACCTGATTGTCATCCCAATGATTGAAAACACCTTTCTCTAATTTCACCTTCAAATTAACTGCTAGTCCTAGAGGTTCACATACTTTTGCTATTCACAGATATGTAATATTACATAATTTTCCTCAATTAATAAATTAGCAAGTATACTATTTTTTGTCTCATTTGTTTAACTAGGTTCTCTTTGCCATCATTTAGGACTTGTGTGAATATCTCATGACATTTTAGGTTATATTTATGCAGATATATAACATTCTACTACAGTAGTTTTGGCCATAGTGTAGTGTATGTGTTGTAGTTTCTGAAGAGGAATGAATGAAGGAATTAAGCTAATAGAAGAGGTCAGAGCATAGGAGAGCTTGAATGTGTGTAATCAGTGGAAACTGGGGAAGTGGTTGTGACTACAGACTGTGAGGATATTGGAAAGAGAAGTTACACACTGAACAATTTTTTTAACAAAACAAAAATGATATGTTTGGATTATTTTAAAAGTAAATGAAACTTAAAATTAAAACGGGCTGATTCACCAAGGAATTGAGCATTTGAACCATGAGGAAAACAAAAGAAAGAAAAACAGCATCAACATTGTTCGTTATGTTGTTGTACCAGACTTTATTATTGCTAAAGTAAAATGATGCTTAAGGAATGACACATATTAACAGAAATGAGAGTCTGCAACACAGGCAGGGGACCAAACTGGATCAATTCCATGCAGCCAGAAAGATCTGCGAACTGTTGGTTTAGAAACTGTAGCAATACAAGAATAGACAGCCGAGGGTTCATAACAGGCCTAGAGTTGTTTAGAGACAATTTCTTACAGGTCTACCTACAGAATTTTTTTGTGAGTTTTTTTTGTGAGTTTTTTTTGTGAGTTAAAGTGAAATAGCAGTGGTCTTCATTAACTATTTAATTTCACAAAGATTTGATTCTGATTCTTCAATTTTAAAATCACCATAAGTTTGCATGCTTGCTTTGCTGAAAACAGTACAACAGGGGAACATTAAGCTACACTGATGTTTTACTTGTATATAACGCAATGTTATTTCTTATTTATTTTTGTTATTTATATTACATTATGCTACGAACAGTACTTCTGATTGAACATTAATACCAAAGGTTCTAAAACTACTTTCAAATGATAATATGAAGAGTAGAGTCTACTTAAACATTTTTTGTAACAATTGCACAATGATCAAATAGTCACAAGAAATTCCTGGGCTGAGTTTCCCAAAAGCATTGCAGCCCAAAGATCATTGTTAAAGTATCACATTGAACACAAGTTGAACTTAACCTATTCTGCATTGGGGAAATTGTTCTGTTTTGTCACTATCTTAGGGCCTACTTGGATGTGAAGGAGTTAAAAGAGATTTTGCACCTAGATGGCTCTACACACCTTAACATCTTTTTTGCCAATGCTACTGATGAAGACCTAGCAGGTGAAGCCACATGGCCTTGGGATAAAGACGCCTTAACACATTTAGGTAAACAGTAGCAACTTGCCATAATAGTTCCAGGTCATTCCTTTATGCAATGTGGATGCAATTCAAATAAGCTATGCATGTGGTGGTTGCATTATCCTTTTTTCTGTCTCTTTTTGAGGTGGGATTGTGCTGAATCCCTTGTTCTATGGCACATTTGGCCACACACATACCATGATCCACGAGATTGGCCACAGCCTTGGACTGTACCATGTCTTCAGGGGGATTTCAGAAATAGAGTCATGCAATGATGCCTGTCTGGAGACAGAACCCTCATTCGAGACTGGAGACCTGTGTGCTGATACAAACCCCACACCGAAGTACAAATATTGTAGAGACCCGGAGCGTGGAAATGACACGTGTGGCCAGCGTCTCTTCAAGCACACTCCATTTCGAAATTATATGAGTTATGCTGGTGAGAATGAAACATAAATGCTCTTCACTGGTCACAAATAAAACTATTTACATACAGTACATACATGTACATATGCTCATATTCTTCAATGACTAAACCCCACCAGCTCCTGCACTGACTGCTCATATAGTGAGATTGATTCAGCGACATTATTTTCTTGATCTGCCATCGTCAAGGCTCTGATATTTTTAAGCATGCTTAATTTTCTCAGAAGTCTTCTGTGACTAGTAGCAAGAGAGTACCTCTAAGAAATGGCCAATGAGAGCCTGAAAGGAAATCAAATTCAGCTGCTTTCATGCTCTGTAGATCAGTGAATTCAGTTTATAAATCTACTCATGGGGAAGGACAAGATCAAAATGTAAGCATAATAATAATGTTTCTCTAAGACATGACAGTCCTCACTCCACACATCACCCCAAACAGTATTTCTTACATATTTTTCTCTTTTGTCTTGTTTTCTTACAAAAAAGTGACAAAGTCACATGACAATCAACACTCAAGTTTATTTTCATGAGAAAGCAGGATTGGGAATATGTCATGCTCATCAAAAATCATGTAGTGTGTGACCCTCGTCTGTGAATCATCATGTAGGGTGTGCACCTTTCGCAAAAAAAATAATCACAAGCTAAGCTAATTTACTACTGAATGTCAACTGTAAGGCCACATTAGTCATGGAATCACTTTACAAACACATATGCAAATATCACTGTCTGCTAGATATGATAAGCATTTCAGGAACATCTGTAAATATACCCTTAAAATGAAACGACCTTTCATGGAATTCAGGTAGAATAAATATATAAAAGGAATCTCAGAGAACAGCTGCCTTCCTAAAGCCTTTATCTTGGGAGCTGCTCAGAATGATGTCTGCCTTAGTAGTTGCTTTAATTTGTGATGCCAAGTGTGTCACATGCTGAACAAATGTTATAGACATTCTAATGTCTAATTTTCATCAGTTTCTAAGTTTCTTTTTTGTCTTCTGAAGATGACGTCTGCACAAATTCCTTTACAATGAACCAGGTGGCTCGGATGCACTGCTATTTAGATCTGATCTACCAGTCCTGGAGGACTGAGAGTAAGCCAGCCCCAGTTCCTCTAGCTCCTCGACTGATGGAGCAAGGGCAAGACTCTCTCACCCTAGAGTGGTTCCCCGCACTTACTGGTCATTACTTTGACAGGTGAAAATGAAAGCAACAAGAGTGTTGTCTCTGAATCAGCTTTGCTTTGTAGCAAATTATAAACAAAGTGTTCCTTTAAATGCATGTATCTGTTGTCTGTATGTATACAAGCTTCTTTATACATATGCCTTAAAGCTGCCAATTTATTAACATAAAATAATAGTAATGGATCTTTTGCTTTGTCTAAGTTGCCACCTCGGCTATTTGTTGGTTTCCTAGAGAAGTGGGATCCTTATGTGACAGATGCACTGAAGGCCGAGTGTTCCTGCAGTACGCTTCAAACTCATCCTCCCCAAAACCCTGCGCTCCAACAGGACACTGGAGCCCACGTGAGGCAGAGGGTAAGAAGTAGGCATGCTGACTGATAGCCCAGTTGACTTTCACAAAGGATTTAAAAATACATTAACAACTGTTATATATGTCCACACAAATATGTGTGGAAAATATTAGCCACATGGCTTGTCACAAAATTTTATTTTCTCATGGGTTTATTTTAAGAGATGAAAATATAGACATAAATAAATATAAGAATTAGTCCACAGAGCATTCTGATATGAATGAAATCGTTCATCACTGAGAGTGACTCATGTTTTCCTTGACTATATTAATTATTTTGAGCTTGAAATTTAACCTTTGACCTGACATTGCACAAAACATGCTCTGTGCCAAAGATGTTGTCCTTAATTCCCTTTCCCTTGTTGGAGGTTATCCAGACTGGTTTGCAATTTACCACTAAATTTTACAGAATTAAGGGTCTTTCTAGATCTTCATAAATATAGAAAGTTAGAAAGTTAACAAGGATGACACTTGTCTGCCCTATAATGTTTCCACAAAATGTAAAAACCTCTTAAAAAAGGGAATTGAAGTTGATCTTGAAAACAAACCTAGTGGTCTACATTCCCTGGGGCTGCCTGTTTAATTACTTAATCACTCAATTTGGGTTCCTTTTAAAAATGGGTGAGTCAGGTTTGTGGTGGGGGAAGGCCATAAGTGCAAACTTGTATCCATCTAAGCCAAGTTGGCACTACAGTGGCTACACTCAGTCAGCTGGGAAAGGCATGCCCAGGCTTGCCACTGCCACAACATTTAAACTAACTTCTCTCTGTGCTTGGAACACTTCCCTGGTGTACTCCATAGCCTGGGTGATCTTTCCACTGTTTACAACTGGATACAAACCTTCCTTTGACAACCTGCAGCTGCCTACAATCATTGCCCCTTCCACAAAATCTTAGAAAATCACCTGCCTAGAGCACTTACACTGTCTAATGCATGTTCTCTGTCTTCCACTATATAATCTAAACAACCAAGTTAGACACTTCCACAAGCACTGAGTGTCCTCACTTGCCTCCTGAGTGAAAATGATGGAACAAGCAGTATTAGAGCAGTACCATTATCGAATTGCAGAAATTAAAGAAATGAACAACGATGGCACAAAATGTATGGGTTGAGAAACTGTGCCACAGGCAAGATTTTGAGATATTTGCTATGCAAATTGCCCTGTGGTCAGTGAGGTTAATGAGAAGGATCCTACAGCAGATTAGGTGATTGTGAGAAACACAAAACTGTGTGTGTACTGAATGTGAAGAATCCACAGTGTCTCTGCCTCTGACCTCACACAACAGTCTGTGAACCTCTTGCACTACCCAGAAAAAACACCTT
The DNA here is from genome assembly GCA_012411365.1 of Ameiurus melas. NCBI lineage: Eukaryota > Metazoa > Chordata > Actinopteri > Siluriformes > Ictaluridae > Ameiurus > Ameiurus melas. The sequence goes on along the minus strand of CM022773.1, from coordinate 12,822,014 downwards.
GTCTGATCCTTTGCAACATTTCAACTAACACCAACAACTGAGTAACCCAAGCTACATCTACTGGCAAAGTTGGCAAGCGTTATGCTCTACTCTAACCACTTATAGGATGCATCGGAATTCCACATTTTTCATATTTGAAGATGATTTGAATTGCTTTTTTTTTGTTTTTTACAGATCAAAAAACGTGGTAATTTTACAGCCATAGCTGTTTACTTTTGTAACCATATATTGCACTAAACATCGTCAATCTTGGCAAGCTAAAACTAATTTTGTAGAATGTCACTCCATCTATAAACAAGTTACCATGGCTTTTACCCTATCCTCTAATAATGAAGTGATTGTGAGCATTAGATCTTTCACTGCTATAGGTCCCATTGATCTTCTTTTCCTCCCATTCCTCAGTGGGGCCTCTCTGCTAAACTTTCCCTCTCTTTGCACCATTCCCCTTTAGCCGCCTCATAATGGCCTCTTGACAGCTCCTGAAAGAATAACTGGGCTGAGGGCCAAAATTGCCCAAAAGACCTCCTGCTGTCTCACTAAAGGACATCATTTGCTTCCTCTCAGTTAGTTTGTTTTTCAGATTTCCTTCCTTGAGGTTTTATTCACCATACACTATTCCAATCTAGTCTTACTGTATGGTGAATAGGAAGATGTAGGAAAATCGAGTATCCTGAATAGGGTCACAAAGGAAAATCTGATTAGAATTAGACCAAATTAAACATTTGTTATAGGATGTGGTAACAACAGATTCACACATTGTAAGAAAAGCTGAATATGCTGATGTAGGGAATTACTACTCCTGCATGTAAAGTACACTTACATGCAGCTATTCAGAGCAATTGTTTTGTGCTCTGTGATTCTGTGTTCAATAACAATACAGTAATTAGATGATTAAATATCAGTAATGCTTACCCATTTAGTAGGTAGAGGAAATAGGTCAGGTTAAAATGACTACAGTCTTAAAGTACAGATCAGTTTCCATTCATTGCTGGATTGTGACAAATTAGGCCTTTAAGGAATCTAAGGTGAAGCTTTCAATAAATTAGACATTGTGTGTGTCATATGTGTGTGTTCTACAGGTTCACCAGACGTAGAGCAAGTGTGTGAACCCAGTGTGCGTACCTGGAGTCCCCACGCTGGCCTTGACTCAAGCAGTGTGGGCTCTGCTTCATGCCCTCAACAAGGCTGCATGCTCCACCTGAACTTCACCTACCCACTTGTGCCAGATTCACTCACCGTCTGGGTCACATTCTTCTCAGCAGAAGAGAGTGACCTGTTTGCCATCCACAACATCCTACTACTGACACTGAGTGGCAGCAATGTGTCTCTGGGTCCACAGAGCATCTTCTGTGACATGCCACTGACACTGAAACTAGTTGTGGATGAGGAAGTGTACGGCGTTCAATTCTTCACGATGGATCAGCACTTGGAAATTGATGCCACGCTGATGGCCTCCAAACCAGGGCATGTGCTCTGTCAGGCATGCCAGCCCCTGCATTATAGGCTGACACGGAGACCGCCTTTCAGTGATGCACCTCATGGGGTGGTGTTCATGGAGCCCATGAGGAGATTTATAGACAGGTATGGATCAGAGATTTGATAATTTGGAGATTTCCATTTTACTATTAATGTAATAAGATATTATACAAGGATATTGCAAAATGATTTTTCCATGCAGCCTCAGTGGTTTCCATGCTATTCATGCCACACATTCTCACTACACGTGGTATGTTGTGCTAGGTCCTCTCTGTACTGTATGTGTGGGGTCTCCCAACTTGCCCTTTTGCCCCTAGGATTGGGAGGGGGTTTAAGCCAGCTTAAAGAATTTCACAGCTACTCGAGTGTAACAACTATAGTCTATACAGAATGAGGAGGCAAGTTCAAAGCTTTTTTTCCTTCTCCTCCCCTTTTTTGAGCCATAAAAAATTACAGCCCAATAGAGCACCCATTCTTTCTTTCTGGCAGATGTGTCTCATATTAACAATACAGAAATGAAGAGTTTAGTCATTCAGGAGGCAGGCATTGTCTTCGTTGTCTTTTTGTGTGCGGTTGTGGGTCGAGTGTGTGTTGTTCTGTTTTTTTCTTCTGACACAGTGAATAATGGGCCTTTCCTGGGGCCCTGGGCTACACCTCTGTTGGAAAGCTGCCAAAGCTGTACATTAACCTCGCTAAAAATCTCCTTTATTTCTGTAAACAGCAGTTGATGTGAACCTGGTGAACCTTTTGGTCCTTGTGTAAGGCAGACTATGTAAGATTTTGTTCATTGACATTTGACAGGTATGAGCCTTGTTGTCTGCAAACTTAGGGTATGTTTACAGTACAACGATGTACTAAAAACTGAAAAGTTTTTCTTTCGCGTTTTTGAAAAGTTTCACATACAGTTGACAACATTGTCAAAACAATCCCTGTTCACACGGAGCCGGAAAAACGACTAAAAATTATGTATTGTGTATGCCAGGCCAGTAGCTGGCAATGTCACTTTGTGAAGAAACTGCACTCCTGCATAAGCATTCACTTCAATGTGTCCGCTATATTGATACAGGCAAGACTGCCCGATGAACAAATACAAGTAATTGGTGGGAGTTTTTCTGGAGAAAAAGCACAATAACTTTTGCATTTCTTAAATGATTTCAATGGTTTATGATCTGCGTGGAGTACAAAAAAAATCTGTCTTCAGTTACGTAGAATCTTGATAGTTAGACTTGGTGAATTATTCACTGTCATAAGGAATTGTGAAAACTCACGCTTGTGCATAAATGTTTTTTCATTATGGAAATAGATTTTTCTGTCTTCAACCCCATCAATTAGCTTTTCGTGTGCTCCTGGCCAGAATTCTGCTAACAAAGCTTATTAATTTTTAAATACTGAAAAAAAATCTAAATAGTGCAAATAGTGAGACACTGGCAGTCAGTCTGCTTTCTATATTTTATTAGCAATAAAAAGATACAGATATACTCCAAAACAGACAATTACAAAGATAATAATAAGATTTTGAATACCCTTCGTCAGCGTAGACGTGGATTAATAATTTGGCGTATGTAACTAATTCATCTCCGCAGGTCTTAGTAGTGATCCATTAAATCTACACTTTGCTGGAGAAGCATCAATAAACTCAAAATCTTGAGCAGCACAAACACAATCTTGTAGTTTTGAACGTCTTGTGCATTGTTTTGAAATACTCATGCTCAATGCCTGTAGACTGATGTAATACGGGGGCACATGACATCTTCATTTTCACAGATTCTCATTTTTGTATGTTTACACTGAGATGATAACGGCATTGTTTTCAAAAACTTGCACTTTGAAACCCATTTTCAAAAGTTTGCATTTTCAGGCCCCAAAATGCCGTTGTTGTGTACGTTGTGTTGTGTAAACGACATGTAAACTACATAAGAAGTTTTCCGTTTTTAGTTGAAATTGTTGTCGTGTAAACAGGCCCTTATATAAAACATAAGGAATTTCAGTAGTGAATTAATATATCTTTATAGTAATGGTTTTAGTGTGGATAGGGCTATAATCCTCCCATATTAGCATAAATGTATTTAGTTTAAAATTAACATCTGCATATGTGATGCGGATTAAAATTAACAACATGGGTTAAAATTATTTTGTTCAATGACCTTTATAAGTACTCAGTAGAAAATTTTGTTTTTAGTAAAACTTGTTTCTAGAACAAAATCTATGAGAAAGTGTGCTACCGGTTCTCATCTTTGTTTGCAAGTTGGATTGCTTGCATTGCCAGCTTTAATAGAGGCAAAAATTTGCAAGCATGTTTAATCCCCCCTGCAGCTAGTTTATTCAGAACATCTGTGTTACGCATGTAACCCTGTTCCCTGAGCTTCACGTTGTGAGAAAGCACCCTCGTGCGTGGCTAGTATCCGAAGTCTGGTAAAATCATGCCTATTTATAGGCCTGCCATGGTCAGGTGACGTGCCATGGCATAATGCACATCATGTAACTATAAAATGGCACCTGTAAACCACATCCTCAGCTTTTCTTTGTCTGAAGCACAGATGCAATTTACAGACATACCCCAGTATGACAAAGTGTGAAACGTCTCGTTCCTTTCTCAGGGAACAGGGTTACATGCAAAATCCAGACGTTCTCTTACAAAGGGAACTCAATGTTGCGTGAACTTCACGCTATGGGAATGAGTATATCCACTCCATCATACTGAGGGTATGACTTCACAGTGTCTGTGAAGCTGACTCTAAGGGCTAAAATGGGGCACCTGAAAGAACTTCCCAGACCACAGAAAGTCCCAGGAAGACATGTGTGGTCTGCAGATGGGCCCCAGCCATCTGACACCACGCATAAACCTTGAAGTTAGAGTAAGGTCACCCACAGAGGCTCCATCAATAGGGGGGTGGATGGCCGAAATGACAGCCATGTAGACCTTAACTGTAAAAAGAGCCAACCTTGGCAAGAAAGTTACAGTAAGGCAAGAAAGTTCCTGTAAGAACTCCAGGACTGTAGCCAATGCGCAGTTTACAGGGTCTCGGTGACATTCCTTTACTGGGTCTCATTGAGGTGCCCCTCAGGGGCCAGACACACAGTATCCATAATTCCAGCAGAGGGTGATAAATCAATAGATACTATAGACCCCTGCGAATGGAAATCTCCCCATCTCAGAGAAACATATACAAGCTGGCCAATAAGGCCAAACTGTAATACAGAATAAATGTGTGTGGGAAAGCCACCCCTCTGCAGCATACACATCCCATAGGGGTACCCCATAAAGCCTCGGAGGACGCAACCCCCCTAGTGAAATGAGTCCCCATTCAGAGGTGTAGCAGGACTGTGCGTTTCATAAGCAATAGAAATTGATTCCACTATCCAAATAGAGATGCGCTGCTTTGACACAGCATCTCCTCTATTGTCACTGCCAAGCAGACCAGCAGCTGCTGCAAGTTACACCACTGGCCGGCGTGGTGGAGGTAAGTACACGAAGCCCTCACTGGACACAGTAAGTGCAATCCTCCCCATTCAGCTGTAAGCAATGGGGTGGGAGTAGAGAAAGCCTGTAAAACTACTGGCTGGACAGCAGACATAGGCCCTGGCCCTGACATCTCATTTGCCCCTTCCTGCCTTGTCTTTGCCCCTGGATTGCCCAGGCCTCAGTATATCCTAGGATGGATAATTTGTAGGAATTATCCAGCCTTGGATATAGGGAGGCCTTCGCTAAGCCAGAGTTTCTCTGAAGCTGAATCTGAGGACTCAAATGGGCACCTGAAAGAATTTCCCAGACCACAAAAGGTCCCAGAGGACATGCGTGAGAAAGATTCCTGTAACAACTCCAGAGCTGTAGCTATCGCGCAGTTACTGGGTCTCACTGGTGTTCCTCATACCATGATAAAAAAAGTTGCCACTTGAATGCATACAATTTCTCATGTTTGGTGCTCTAGTGTTTAACATGGTCTCTACAACCTTGGTTGAGAGCCCAGAATCTATGAGCTGGTGCCCATCAGGGGCCAGACTCACAGTTGCCATAGTTCTGGCGAGGGTGATAAATCCAGCTTCTGGCTTGAGACAACAGATCCCTGTGAACAGGAATCTCCCAGGAAGTGGCAAATTTGTGCAGGCCAATTCAGTGCTACTAGCAGCAGACATACATTTGCAATGAAAATTATTCAACCCCCATTGCAAATAAGGTTTATTGTCAAAATTGACAGACTTTCAGCTGTTTGCAATGAACGAATCAAACAAAAGCAATTGAAATAGTTCAGCACAACAAATGCTTTCACAATGAAAGTGGTTACCTTATGACTTCTCCAATTTCAAAATTATTCGACCCTTTTATGGAATGCATCTTCAGTACTAAGCAGAGCACCCTTTTGAAGTTATGACCTGCTGGAAACGAGATGCATAGCGAGACACCAGCTTCCTGATGATTCTTCATGAGCAATGGCCTCCAGTTCAGTATCATTCTTGGGTTTGCATGTTGCAACTGCCTTCTTCAAATCCCACCAGAGATTTTCTATAGGGTTCCAATCAGGTGACTGTGATGGCCCTGAAGAATCTTCAAGGACTTCTTCTGCAACCAAGCCTTGGTGGAATTTGAGATACGCTTGAGATCATAATCCTGTTGGAAGGTCCAATGATGCCAAAGCTTCAGCTTTCTCACAGATGGCATGGTTTTCTCATTGGATTTCCTGATACTTCAATGAATTCATATTGGCTTCCACATGCTGCAGGTTTCCAGTGCCAGATGATGCAAAGCAGCCCCAGAGCATTACTAAGCCACCACCATGCTTGACTGTGGACAGAATGTTCTTTCTTCATTCTTCTTTCTCCAGACATATCGCTGATCCATCGTGCCAAAAGGTTTTGTTCCATCAATCCAAAGAACAGAAACCAAAACTTCTGTGGCTTATTTTTTTTTATTTTGAGCTAACATTTCTTGTCCTGTTTGGTAAGTATTGTATTGATCTATTTCAATTGCTTTTGTTTGATTTGTTCATTGCAAACAGCTGAAAGTTTGTAAATATTGACAATTAACCTGATTTGCAATGGAGATTGAATTATTTTGATTGCAACTATAGCACGGTCTTGGTGAACTCTGGCTAGAGTCTGTGGTAGCAGAATGATTGGGGATGAAAGGTGTACAGATGTGACCTTGGCTACGTGTGTACCATGGCATCCAGCCCTGACCCAGTTTTTTGTTCCGGGATGAGTGTCGGTGAACCACAGTGGGCAGCATGTTGTCTCCTCAGAGGCAAACGCTTCTTGTGGATGGAGCAACCAATCTCCAGGCCTCAGCCCCTGCCTCGACAAGACATCTGCCCCCACCCATTGCACTCACTGAGAAAACTTCCCCCTGCTCAAGAAGAATTAGTTGAAGCTGCCTCAACAGGGGTCACAAACATAATTCTCCCTGGCGGCTGATATATGAGACCACCGGTGTATTGTCTAACACATGTTGACCTCTCAACTGAGGAGAAGAATTTCAGTGCTAGGAGTATGGCCCACAAGTCTAAGCAATTTATATTCCACTCTAGATGAGGACCACTCCAGAGACCGTGAGGGAGGCATCTGACATTAATGTCTTGCAATAACAGACACCCCTAGAGTGTGACCTGAGGCTAGAAACCGGGGACACCGCCAAGTTCCCAGAGCACATAGGCATTGCCAGGCATCGTCCCCGACTGTCAGCTTCCACTACTGAACAATCTCATATATAGTATCTCACAAAAGTGAGTACACCTCTCACATTTTTGTAAATATTTTATTATATCTTTTCATGTGACAACACTGAAGAAATGACACTTTGCTACGATGTAAAGTAGTGAGTGTAAAGCTTGTATAACAGTGTAAATTTGCTGTCCCCTCAAAATAACACACAGCCATTAATGTCTAAACCGCTGGCAACGAAAGTGAATACTGTGAAAAAGTGTCAATATTTTGTGTGGCCACCATTATTTTCCAGCACTGCCTTAACCCTCTTGGACATGGAGTTCACCAGAGCTTCACAGGCTGCCACTGCAGTCCTCTTCCACTCCTCCATGATGACATCATGGAGCTGGTGAATGTTAGAGACCTTATG